>JACEGR010005161.1:0-76874 GCA_014170235.1 Listronotus bonariensis
TCAAAACTAAGTTGTTTGAGGTTAAATAAAAATAGAGAACAAAATTCAAAGTCGTAAATTAATTTGGCTAAGACCACGGCTTCAAGTTTGTCCTATATTTTATTTATTGTATGGTAGGTTTCTTTAAGAAAATGGACTTCCTTTTTAAATTGTTAAGGGGTTAAAGATTCAAATAATGATGAGATGATATCTGAAGGAGTTTCAAATATTTTTTTAGTTTTTAGTTTTCTAAATATATATATATATATATATATATATATATATATATATATATATATATATATATATATATATATATATATAATTACTAAGTAGTTTAAAAAAAATACCTCAATACAGTCGATAGCTCTCCTGTTTAACTTTTTTCTTTAATTTCAAAATAATATTTGGTTCGTAAGTATATTCCATGAATGTGCATTATTTCACGATTTAAGTTGTTTTCTAACCCTTTGTTGTTTTAAATAAGACACCCAGTATAATTTATAATAGATATTTGAATAGAAAATGACATTTCAAGTACAATAATATAAAATTATTTTATCCAACACTTACATATAACGTCTACATAATTGATCAGATTTTGAGGATATAAAGTGTACTATAAGTCACTAGTGAGCTAAAAGTACCCTTTAGCTCATTATAGACAATACAAAATTTTGTTGCTGGTGTTGACAATGACAAGTAACAAATAATGTATAACGCTTTCAAATTATTTTCGATATTAAAAACGATTTATACGAAAGTGTTGGATAAAATTTTGTATTAGACACGTGAGTTATTACATATAAGTCACTTAAGAAAATTACCTCTCTCGCCCTTCGGGCTCGAGAGTTCAACTTTTCTTGCGTGACTTATATGTAATATAACTCACTTATCTAATAAATAACTATAAATGGAAAATTCGTGACCAAGTGGTGATAAATAAAAAGTAGGAATATCTTTTTTGTGACCTTCTGGTCTTAATTTAATAATTTATCGTAATAATAGCACTTTAAATCAATATCTTAAAATGTCAAAAAGTGGCAAATGCAATGTCATTGTAGCCAAAATGTTATTTTTGTTTAAATTTTAAGGTACTAAATTAAAAAAAAATTTTGGCTAAACCGCAAGTAATATAAAACAACTAAATTCGTAAAACAATACGCATTTATGTGATATACCCACGTGCTAAATTTTATTTTATTATTTTTAAAACAAAAAATTATAAGGGTAAGTCACGGTCTAAGAACACCCGGTATTTGGGGTAAATTTTTCGCATAAACTACCAAACCGATTTTAAAAATTTAAAAACCAATAAAGAAATAATTCAATTGGGATTCTTTAGAATAGAATGGGGGAGTGAACACCCCTAAAAAGGGTAATTTCGACAGAAAATTGTGTCCTCCAAAAAATAAAATTATTGTGTCTTAGCATTTTTTTTCGCAAACAAATAATAGATTAATTAGTAATTCCATCATTTTAATTGAAATGCCCTGTATTTTGTTCTTGTACTATAGGTACTTTGGGCGTTTGTGCACTTTATATTGAGAAAAATACCTATTAGGTGACTATGGTTACCGAATTTACATACTTACATAATAAAAAACATTTTTTATTGTAACTAGGGTTAGTGACTTTTTGAATCAATGTAAAAAATTTTTGTTCCGGTATTTTTCTCAACTTTAAGTGCCCAAAGTATAGTTTACTATTTTTTTATGATATTAAGCTCCACACTACTTCACAAAATTAAAAAGTGGTATGTGCTGGGTATTGGAAAAAGATTTTTGACGTATTTTTTCCCGCTGAACACGAATCCAAAGTGAAAACTAGTGGTCAAACTGCATAAATTATACCGTGGGTGTCTTAAGCAAGGTAAGAGGAAGTTTGTTACCACGGCACTTAAAAACTTGAAGATTTGGGGGAGAAGGAAACACCTTCGCTGGCAGTAAGTTCCACAGTCTAGAAACTCTAGCGATAAAAGAACGAACGAAATGGGAAGTTCGGGGCCTGTCCAGTTGGACCGTATAGGGATGAATACGTGCGGCACTACGAGTTTCTCTGTTGGGAGCTGCAAGAGGAGGAACTATACTGAAGTATTCGTCGGAGCAGAAGCCGTAAAAGTATCTATAAAAAAGAGATAGATCTGCCAGAGCTCGACGACGGACAAGAGCGGGAAGTCTTCGAGTAAGTTAAGGATCATTAATAAGACGAATAGCTCTTCTTTAAATGGCATCAAGAATGCCAATAAATGGATTGTAGGGGATGCCATTCCCCAGACATGAGAACAATATTCCATAGAGAGTCGAATTTGGCACACATACAAAGTGTATAAATTAGAAGGAGAAAAATACTTTTTGGCTCGGAAAAAAATACAAGCTTTTTGAAGCCGCGGTGGCTATAGATACAATGTATGCCAAATTTATCTCTGGAACGGCTGGGTGATTTTCAAAAACAAAGTGGTGTTGAGCGATGAATTTAAGAGTTTCTAATCCTATGAGCTACATGATTCCCATTTATATTTTAAAAAAAATGCTATTGCCCCCTTAGTATTAGCAAAGTTTAAGCCCTAGTTTTGACTTTAGATTCATGTTCAGCGGGAAAAAACGTAAGAAAATCTCAGTCCCATACCCAGCACAAACCACTTTTGTTTATTTTGTGAACCTGTGTTATTAATTTAAAAAATTAAACTAGGCAACTAACAATTTCTTATAACAAAAGGGTTCAATTAAAGCGCACAACTTTATCTTTAAAACCTACAATCTGTTACAAACGCGTAACAGATTGTAAATAAATTCAAGGAGTTTAAGAGTTATACATTATAAATAAAAAGAAAAGCTACTAATGTGAGCGATGATCCTCACATCCAAGACTGACAGATACTGAAGGCATCAATGACCAGTCTGCCTACCGGTCTATCAAAAATTCTTCACACAAACAAAGAATGATTTATGTATCTGCTTTAATAGATTTTTTGCTTAGAGGTTTTTTAATTGGAAAGAATTCATTAGGAACCCAATTTATTTCATTTGTTTCTTTTTTAGTTTTAAATATTAATTATGCATGTTTAATTTCGGCACCCTTTCGCTTTGGATGTATTAGGATAATTTAAGATTAAATGATTATGTTAAAAATAAAAATGTCAAAAATACCACTCATGCCTATTAAAGAAGAGTGAAAACAATATTTTAATTAGTTTTGTTGCACTTTTTTACAATAGGTCCCAAAGTTATAACACAGTATTTTTAAGGGATATGTAAAACGCAAAAAGATTACTTAATTAAGCAAAGCATAAGAATTCTAAGACTTTTAAAAGAAGTGAAGCTTATATCTATTTATAAAAGTGCTGCATCACTAAACATGAAAAAAATTATAATAGCCCTGTCTTACGTGCTGTTGAAATGTTAGAAATTAGCAAGGGTAGGTATAATATATTTACAAATGAGATTAGCTCCTTTTAACATGACATCAATAATGACAGAGAAATTAAAAATTATATATTTTTTTAATCTTTTAATATTTCTTGTTAGCAATAAAAAGAGCGATTAAGCATAAGTGAAAGTTCAAGTCATACTCCCTTAAGGGAGTATTCTGATGTAGAGGCATGAATATTAGGTGATTTTGAAAGTGCCGTAAAAATGGCAATCAATATTTTTACCGTCCATTTTCTATGAGTTATTTATTAATATTACAAAAACACTGAAAAAAATATTAAATAAGTTAAAAAAATAAAAAATTAGCAGGTAGTTTAGTGGAGTGTCTCAAAAAATTGGCACGTGACCATGCCCCCGATTACAACCCTCCTAGCAATGTGACAAAAGAACAAAAATCAACAATCAAAAAACAACAATCTGGAGTAATGTCGCTTCCCCGAAACTACGAAAAAAAATTTTTTTCGCAAAATGGCGGCTGTCTGAAAATACACATTTCTTACCACATTTTTGACTTTTTAGTTTTTTTTTAACAGTAAAAATTGAAATGTAGGATGCCGCTAGTTTTGAACACGGACAAGTCTATAACAAAATCACAAATAATTTTAAGAAAATCGGTCTAGTAGAGCTGGAGAAATCATATTGAAAAAACAGTTTCAAGAAAAACGCTTTTAAAGTTTCGCGTAAAGTTTTTCGCAATCTAAGTAATAATATTTTAAACCTAAATTTGTTTAATTTGCCATTTTTGCTTTATACATCGGACTTTTCTCGACTTTGAAAAAACTATTTTCCGCGTTTTTCATTTCCAATCAAACAGCTTTGATTTGTTGAATGCTTGTATTGGTTAGTTCTGGTTAGTCAGTCAAGTCAGAGCGGGGTTGTTCGATTAGTTCTGTCCAAGCCAGTTTGCCCCGTTAGCAAAATGTCTATAACTTCGAAAATAATTTGAATTTTGTAAAATTCTCTTGTAGACACATTCTTAAATAGTAAAACCGTAAAAATTTGAACAAAATAAAAAAATATTTTTTTCATATCGACATCAGAATACCCCCTAATATTTTCTCTTTTTGATTGTCTTGACTAAATTATGAAACGAAGTATGGCCATTAAAATTAAAGCGTTTTTGCATTGAAAGGTTATGATAAAATCGACATGTGGAATAATTTTTGTGAGGACTGTATTTAGATTTGTCTGTAGTCAACTTGCTGGTGTAACCTAATGAAAAAAACGCTTACTGAGCAAAAAAATAGCCAACGACGGATTGTACAATCTAATATTAGGTACCATGGCATGAATAGTATGTTTTCTTTTATACTTTCCATTGCAAATTTTACGTCAACGTACTTTAGGAAATCGCCAACAAACCAGAACTTGCTTTAACTAATCAGAAATACCAGAACTAGAATACTATTTTATTTTCCCCAAATAAGTTCACAAATATAATACTGTAAACCCCCAGTATAAAATGGCATATATATTTTTTTAAATTTAATAAAAACATTTAAATATTGCAAAAGTAAATCTTATCAAAAAAGAAACCAAAACAACATAAGTAATGACTTTAAAATTAACCAAGAGAAATATAAAAAACACAAAACCAAAAAAAAATTATGTCAACAAATCATAACAAAAATAAAACCAGGATTAAATACTGAGTCAAGTGTGTCTAAATTAAAAAAAAAACTAGGTGTTTATAAACTTAAAAATTAGATTATTATAATAGATTTAAAAATTGAATTAAGCGAGTGACGTAAAGTAAAAGTTGTTATAGTTGTTACTAAAAGAGTTAGGTCGGGTGATGGCGCTACGTGGCCTAGTTCGAATCCTTGCTTACTTACCTATACTTTAAAAGTTTGGTCAAAAATTTAGTGGAAGACCAACAAAAGACATATGCTGAAGGCTACCCCTAGTACGGATGATGCCCGTAGTTATCCATGTTAGTTTAGTTGTGAATGGCTGAAAATAGATTTTCTGACCCGTCCGTCTCATTGCCCCAGTGCTTATATTGTAAATTATTACGTAAAGTACCCCTGAGCAAACATAACGTCACAATATGTAAAAAAATAGCAAAAATAAACTTTATTTTAATTTGCTGTTACAAAAATTTTGTTATTTTTTTGTATAAAAAAATAACTCGGTGCAATATCAAGATCATTTGCATATATTCCACCCGCGCCACAACACAATGAATTCGCGAAAAATCCAAAACCATAAACAACGTCCTGGGAATGTATACGGCACATCAAAAAGTAGCTTAAAGCATTCTGTTTATTAAACGAACTTTAAATTACTCTGAAGCTTTGGAAATGAAAGGCAAGAAGTAATAAAGCACACCATTATGTGTGCACAAGTTGACGAGGTATAATTATTAAATTACACAAGAAACAATGGTGCCCACAAGGGACTTGTAACAGGTCAAGAAGGAAATGTAATATTAATAAAAATTAAACTTCACTAACTGTAACAAATAAATAGAATTATAAGGGAATAATAATATTTAGTATGATCACAGAATTTTACCAAGAAATTAGAGCTTACCAAAGTTCCAGTTAATTTGTTTTTAAACATGTGTTTTCCTATTTCCTTTTTTGGTCAAACCATATTGGAGAAAGATACGCTAACTTTAAAAATATTCTAATTTTTTTATGTTATCCAAACATCTGGTCTAAGTTTGTGTTTCCTATTAGGAAAAAATTACCATGTTTAAACTATTTTATTTCATACGCCTTTTCAACAGCTTTTATTTTTTTATAATTTTTTAAAATGATATGAATGTATTTTTGGTAATTGTCTAGAAAATTGCGGCGCCTCCGATTTTGACGAAATTTGGTATACGGGGTTTTTTGGGGCGCTGATCACGAATCTGTAAGAATTTTTTTCGGTGACGTTTTGTTCTCGAAATATTCATCATTAAAGTTGAAATTTAAACTATAAAAGTTGTGATATTAAAAACTTTTTTTTTTGATATGTTATAGGGTTTACGTCAGAAATTTCCTATAGAATATCGATTTAAAAAATATACAGGATTATTTGTTTAAAATACACTCCTGGACAAAAAAATAAACGAACAAAATTTTATTCAGGTTAGTTCTACTTTTTGTCGTACCCTGTATATCTTAAAAAGTAACAAAATTCTAATTACTGATTTAGAAAGTACGAAATCAACTTAACAAAAAATTATTTTTATTCATTTTTATTATTAAAAATAAAAAATTTAGGGAGATGTAAAATTATAACTTGGCACCTAATATACGACTTGCATTGTCTTATTTAATATCTAACTTGTATTTTATTTAGAATAAGGATACTAATATAAATTAAAAAGAAACTAGTAAAAAAAAGGGTTTTTAAAATCCAATACACCGGTAAAAAATTGTTAAGTTAAATTATTTTACAACGTGTTTGAAAATTTGGGTCAATATGCAACATTTAGCTTTCCCCTGTAATAAAATTATTAAATAATAATTTTGATAGAAGGAGCTACAACAGGACCAAAAGACAAATTGAAATTGGTCAAGAAAACCAAAAAGCTAATTTAGATTAATTTAAAGAAAATTTCGTTTTTGGTATTTTTTTTCCGAAGTGTATTATAAATGACGGCACTTTTAGTTAAAACGGAAGTAATAAACAGATGTTATTCTATCCAGTAGTGGCATGTAAAAACACCATATATCATACTTAGATTTAAAATCGATATATTTGGTCTTAAAACATAATGGGCTAGATACATTGGATAGTGATTTAGTAATCAATCAATATTTACTATAAAGTTTTTGCAGATTTCCACATACTAAAATTGAGACAAAAAATCCACAATAATACTTTGTTACTAGGTTCAGCAATTAAAACAAAACATTAATTATTATGTCGATATTATAATTAACCCATAATATTATAAATACTTACTTAACACTTCAATTACAAATTGTAAAAAATAAAACAATTTTAACAGCTCCAAATCCAACGCGTTTCTTAAGATTAAGTACCCAGCCGCAGTTAATATCACTGTATATAAACCTTAATAAAGAAATAAATTGTAAGGTAATAGTGGTAATTACATATTTGCGACCACCGAGACTCAATAAAATATATCATTTCTCTACTGACCGCTCAGAAATATGATACACGAGCCATCCGAAGCAATATGAGCCTGATAACCATAATAATATCCCTACAGTTCATTGCTACTTGATTAAAACTTGCGATATTGATCTGAGATTAGATAAAACAATATTCTGTTTAATTGCAGGAGCAGAAATGCTGCTGCAGGAATAATTCAGTTTTGATTTTGTCTTACAGGATGAGTTCAATAAATTGAGCTTTTAATTAAAATATATTCTGCCAAATCTTAATTTGTAGGTATTGTGGGCTTTATAATTCTTGTATGAAAGTTTTACAGTTTTTTGTTTATTATCTTTTAAGCATAATGAAAGAACAATGTAATTATCAAAACTTAAATAAGGTTAGTTCTTTTTTTAAATGAAAAACTTGATATTTTGTTTTTACATATCACATTTGATATGTTTATCTTTAACAGTTTCGAAAATATGACCATTAAGTCAGAAGAACAGTATATATAATTTTAATTATATCTACAGGTCTAAGCTGTAAGCACTATACTTAATGCGAACAACTAATTGACCCTATTTTGAAAACTATTTAAGAAAGGCATCACTCAAATAAAGTTTATGCTTTTCAGTACTTAACAAAATATATCATTCTCTACTGGCCGCTCAGAAATATGATACGTGAGCCATCCGAAATCCGAAGCAATATGAGCCTGATAACCGTAATATTTAGCCCCCAAATTGCTACTTGCGATATTGCGATATTGATCCGACATTAGATGAAAGAATATCTCATTTAATTGCAGTAGAATTATTGCTGCTGCAGGAATAATTCAGTTTATGATTTTGTCTTACAGGATAATTTTAATAAATTGGGCTTTTTATTGAAATATATTCTGCGAAGTTTTAATATGTAGGTACAAACTGTAATATTTTTATTATCTTTTATAAAATATTTAAAGTTTTGTATTTATTTTATTTTAAGCATAATAAAAGAAACATATAAATATCAGTAAAATAAAGCAAAATAGGTGTATTGTTTTTATGTACCACATTTAATTTGGCCATCTTTAACAGTTTCGGAAATATGGCCATTAAATCTGCAGAATAGAATACATAATTTTGATTATATCTACAGGTCTAACATTAAAGCACTATACTTAGTACCAATAATTTATTAACCCAATTTTCCAAACTATATAAGAGAGACATATTAAATAAAGTTTTTGTTCAGACTTAATAAAATAATATTATTTTAATTATTGACCGCTCAGGAATATGATAGAAGAGCCATACGAAGCAACATGAGCCTGTTAACTGTAATAATAATATCTCTACTGCGATATTGAAATTATATAAAACAATATTCTGTTTAATTGCAGTAGGAAAAATACTGCTGCAGAAATAATACAGTTTTGATTTTGTCTTACAGGTTGAGTTCAATAAATTTGGCTGTTTATTCAAATATATTTGGCCAAATTTTAATTTGTAGGTACTATGGGTTTTTTAATTTCTTGTATTGTTTTGCAGCTTTTCAATAATTTTCTTTTAAGCATAATGAACATGCATATAAACATCAAAAACTTAAGCAAAATAGGTTTTTTTTTATTGGAACACTTGGTATTACTTTTGTAAACCTCATTTGATATGTCTAACATTAACAATTCTGAAAATATGGCCATTTAAGTCTAAAAAATATAATAAATAATTTTGAATATATCCACAGGTGTAAGCTGTAAGTACTAAGCTTAGTGTCATAGTATTCATTGACCATATTTTTAAAACTAATAAATAGAGACAAATCAAATAAAGTATTTTTTTTCAGACTTATATAATTTTTATACTAACCGCTTAGGAACATGATACACAAGCCATCCGAAGCAACATGAACCTGATTACCTTAAAAATATCTCTACAGTTCAGTACTAGCAAAGACAATTTTAGTAGTGAAACTATAATTGTCTTTTGTACTACTTGAATTAGGTATATTTGCGATATTGATCTTAAATTAAATAAAACAATATTCTGTTTAATGGCGAGCTGAAAAAATTGCTGCAGTTTTGATTTTGTCTTACCAGATAAGTTTGATAAATTTTTGGCTTTATATTGGGAATATACTGCGAAGTCACAAACTGTACTTACTGTTGTAAGTTCTTTGTAGTGAAAAGGGACAAAATGTTTAATAGAAAGTCAAAAACAGAACAATGCAGTAATTTATTTTGACATTCTGTAACAGAATTCTGTTAGTATGGCACTTTGTTTGGCTCTTTTGAAAAACATTAATATTTGCGTATTCTTAAAAGTAGATGGTTTAAAATTCATTTAATCTTAAAAACTATTTCTGTCCGTTGTGGAAATAAATAATCCAAATCCCATTTTTTTTCTAAATGAGAGCAATAATTTTAAATTTGTTATTTGTTGCAATTTCTGTAGTAATGATAAAAGTATACCAGAAATTTGGCCAACATTGCAAATTTTAAATGATATTCAGCATTCGCCGTGTCCCAAAAATATAGAAACGTCTATATATCGCGAAAAGGATTTCTTTAATGCCCTCCTTTTATTTTTTAACCGGATCACCTAAAAACATAACACCCAAGGACATGAAATTGATGCGCAAGTACTCATTTGTTAAAGTGAAAATTGTCAGATAAAAATTTCAAGATTACTGCTGGGCGCCATCTTGGAAAAAAATATGAACAAATATCCTTCCGGCGAGTAAAGCTTAGCAGCTATCTTGAAATTTTTGTTTGTCAACTATACTCTAAAATATAGTATTTTTAAGTATAATTATCATATTTTATTTTTTAAGTAATTGCTTAAAAAATTAAATGGGTGGACGGACATTAAAAATGCACTGTGTAAGGACCATTAATTATTACTATAATTATTATTTGTAATATTTGCGTTGTCAATCTTTGACTTGAAATTAAAAGATTAACAAATAAAAATTAATTTATATTTTTAAAAATTATTTTACATATTTCCTTGGTCACACTGTAAAACTATTTTATTTTAAAAGCCACCATTAACGCAATGGTCGATAAAATGTTTGTTTTTGTTGCAGGCGTAAATCAATTCTGCCTCCTAAATAAATATTTATTAATGGTCTATTATTATTTAATTTTGCCAATTATGGCTTAAGCGGTTCGTAGAAGTTGCCTTTTAGGCATTACATTAATATTCATATTGACCAATTATAAATACTAATGCCTAATATTTTAATGCTTTGTAATATTTTTTTTGTAACAGAAGTCTTAAAATAATTAGTCTAGTTCTTTTTAAATTTAAAAATTAAGCAATTTTTAACCCCTATATTTGTAAAAGTGTTTGGGTTATGAAGAAAGACCAAAAAGGCGTACGACTATCAAAATAAAGCTTACGACACGTTGCTTAGTGCAACTTATGTAGACAAAAACCTAATTTTCAATTTTTCATCATAAGTCCATTTTTTTTGTTGTAAAAATGATAGTATAATTATTACAGAATTATGGTATTCTTAAATCATTATTTCTTTTGTCCACGTATCATTGAAAATGGTAGCATAAGTAAAGATAAATTGCAGGTAGTATATTAACAGTTTTATTAGTTGCTATTTGGCCTAAATTACAAAAACTTGTACAAAAAAGTAGTGTATTTATCAGTTTAATATGGTAAATGAGACAAATACACATAATTTGTTTAATAAATAAATCCCAAGGTTGCAATTATCCAATGTCAATTTTTTTTTCATCTTGCTTTGTTTTGGCAAATTCACTAAGCGCAGTATCGGACTGCGCGGGTTACGCGACTGTAGTAATCCTTACGATTTTGGGCACAATGCTTAAAAATTACATGTAAAACATTTTTGTAAACTTGTCCGACAAAAAAGTGACGCGTTCGCCCAGTCCGATACTTGAAACATTTGACATTGACATGGTGGGTTAATGCGCTGGTTCCATATATGGCGGTATAAATATTCGTGGTGGACTTGCCAGAAGGAACCCCCTAAACAGGTTTAAAAAGTGTTCCTATCATGAAGTCCATTTCATTACTGGCCCAGGGACTAAGAGTTACAAATAATGTACCAATTAAAATTTAAAAAAAAATACTTGTCTATATAAAGCGTTTTGCACAATAACAAAAAAGCTTCTTGCTTTACCAAGTTCGTAGCGCTTTCTTGGTAGATTAATCTAAAATTTCTGTGACAGGAATCTCAAAGGCTTCCTTAATTTCATAAAAGTACCTTGTTTTAAAGTACCAATAAAACAACGATGCTATGATATATGTGCACCTATAAACCAAACTTTCAGTTTTAATCGAGTGCATTTATTAGACGGGAATATTGCTTTATCGAAGAAGGTCAAGGCTAAGCTTTAAGAAAAGCAATATGGCTCGCACGTACCAATATAGGTACTTTTTATAGAAGTTTTATTAGATGCGGGCAAGGTACCAAATAAAAACAATGCAGGTTGACTTCTGTCGCAATACACAATGCGTTATTACCAAAGGTGCAGGGTGTCACTTTTCACTTAACACATGTCGCTGTAATATAGGTCTACTTACAGGGGCGTATCTTCTTTTGTACAAGATGTAAAAGAAGGTACTACAATATGATTTAAAAGACGGAGGACGTATCTATTAAAATGTATAGCTCATACTTAAAGAAACAATTTTTGAGGTCTCTACCAACCAGTTTTTCAGAATATAAAATGAAAAAAAAACTCGATTTTGTTTAACTCACCCCAGTATCTAAATTACCAAAAAACTAATTTTACACTACGTTCATAAAATTAGATATTAAGTAATTAAAGTTTAGATAATTAATAAAAATAAAAACGATTAAACACTAGCTTATACAGGCTACCCCAAGATAAAACCTAATTTTCTTTTAAAGGGACCCCTATATACAGTAAGGTCCTAAAGTCTGTCGCCATCTTATAACTTTTAAGTCGTTTGGTATATTTTAATGAAACATAAAATGATAAGATACGACTAAAGTTTGCATATTCTGACATATGACAGCTCTAAATGTCAAGGTGACAGCTGGGCGCCATTTATTATATTATTTCTTTAAATCAAAGGGGAGCCTTGTGGAACATTATTTTAAAGCTTTCCACAAGTACTTTATAACCGCAGAATATACACTCGGTACCTTCACATAGACATAATTAATGTGGTACTTTTTTAAGATCATATCAAGATTCCTTTTAAATGTTGGTATAACATTCAGGGTGTTTTATCAAAAAAAAATGCCCTACCCTTTATGTGATAACCAACATTATTCTTAACGAGCTTAAAAAAACAACATTAATACATACCTTTTTTAGTTTGGAAAATATGATATTCGGGTAATTATTAAAGAACCGTCATTTTCTTATATGTAAAGCTACTGACTTTATATTATGGGGTAATGGCGCCCACCTGTCACCTTAACATTTGGAGCAGTAATTGATATGTCAAAAAATGCAAGCCTTGGTGATGTAATGGTTTAGAAATTAGAAGGAAGCGACGACCTTTAGGATTACTTACTATAACTTTGCATTTTTAGATTTCTAAAAAGTAAATATATATGCTTTATGTATCATGGTTTGCATCTAGCATTATTAGTTTTTGTACTTTAAAAATTGAAATTTGGACTTTAATATTCTAGCATATTTTTAGTACCATACCTTAAAATACTACTAAATATTACATCGATATGTCTTCTGTTGCGATAATACCATAAACCAGTTGTCAAGTAACGTTAAAAACTATTGATTTATTCAGGGGCGGTCATATAAACTTTCCGAGGGGGGCCATATCATCATTAAATGCCCATATTTGCAATTAGGTTTGTTTAGGTAAAAAAATAAACGATTACAATAAATGTGGCATGAAAGGGAGGGGGGTGTATGGCTCCCATGCCCCCCCTTATGTCCGCTTCTGGGTTTATTAGCGA
This sequence comes from Listronotus bonariensis, assembly GCA_014170235.1. NCBI lineage: Eukaryota > Metazoa > Arthropoda > Insecta > Coleoptera > Curculionidae > Listronotus > Listronotus bonariensis. The sequence goes on from JACEGR010005161.1 coordinate 13,395, forward strand.
CTAAATGCTAATTCGCACTAGTTATGGTCACGCTGAGCTCACGCTCCATTCAAGTTAAGGCCCACAGGCGATCAATACCCGCAAAATTTCATATTGTACAATATTATTGACCGTTTGTTGTTTATATTGAGAGCTTGTACAATATATTGTGTCAAACAAAAACAGTTTGATTTTTCTTGTGCAATTATGATTTATTGTATCGTGTGTGGGTAATATTGCACGATTATTTCAGTTTTCAAATACGAAAGAGTATTTGTTTTACAAAAGCAATTACACAAATATGGGTTTAAAAGCATTAAAGAAAGAAATTAAGATTTTTTATTATTTTTAAACATGTTTCACATAGCTACTTTTTTCTTATTCATGTTTTAACCAGTAGTTACAAAACAAAACTAGGTATTGTGAAATATATCAAAAATAGTCATTGCGCGAATATATTGCACTGTTTGGGGACGACTAGCAATATTACTGTACAATATTTTGCCCAATAATATTGATCGTCTGTGGGCCTCTTTACATGCTCTTTAAATAGGAACAAGAGTACCGTGAGCGAATGGCCAAATATGAATATTTCTATTTAAATTGCATGCAGAACATTTTACAGCTGCTTAAGTGAAAAGTAAGGTGAGCGTGACCCAAACTATAGTGTAAGTTGTTCTTGATGTTACATATTATTTGCAAAGGGGACAAATTACCGCAAAGGTCACAAATTAAACTCATCAAAATGATAACTTCGCTTTACCTATTCCAAAGGTAACCATAATCTAAATCCAACATACAGTTCTTTGTAAAGTAATGGAAAAATTAATTAATTCACTAATTCTTAAGTATTTAGAAAAACACAAAATTTTGCACGACAGGCAGTATGGATTTCGCCACAAAAGATCTACAGCAGATTTTCTTTCCTTCGTATCACACTGCTGGAATAAGTCTCTTGAGTTTCTAGGCGAGTCCCAGATCGTTGCTCTTGATATGTCCAAAGCTTTTGACCAGATCTGGCATGCCGCACTTCTTAATAAACTTTCCTCCTATGGTCTTTCAACTAAACTCTGTACTTGGCTCCCTAGTTATCTATCTGTTCGACGTATATCAGTTATTGTGGACGGCCATTCTTCATCTTTCACCAAGTTAATGCTGGAGTGCCTCAGGGCTCAGTTCTGGCACCAAAATTATTTCTTCTTCACATCAACGACCTTCTCTCGTCCACAACTAATTCCATTCATAGTTTCGCCGACGATAGTACCCTTCACTCCAGTTTTCAGGTTCCTAAACCCATCACTAAACCTGATTTGGAAAACAAACGCAGAGCGATATCTCTTTCGCCTCCAGGATCTTCGGGTTCCTAAACCCATCACTGGACCTGACTTGGAGCGCCAACGCAGAACGATATCTCTTTCGCAGGATCTTAATTTAATATTGGATTGGGGCGCCAAAAATCTCGTCCCTTTAATGCATCCAAAACACAGTCATGTTCCTTGTCGCGAAAAGAGTCATCAAATACTCATCCTCTACTTATGAGCGGCCAGGTTTTACAGAGCAAAGACACCTTCAATCTCGTGGGCGTCGCATTTGAAAGTAACCTTAACTGGCATAAACACATTGTATCTATAGCCAGGGCAGCTTCAAAAAAGCTTGGATTTCTCTTTCGAGCCAAAAAGTATTTTTCCGCTTCTAATTTATACACTTTATATGTGTCCTAAATCCGACCTCCCTTGGAATATTGTTCTCATATCTGGGGCATGGCGTCCCCCACAACCCTAAGCATTCTTGATTCTATTCAAAGAAGAGCTATTCATCGCATTAATGATCCTTCACTTACAGAAAGGCTTTCCCTCTCTTGCCCATCATCGGGCAGTGGGGAATTTATCGTTTTTTTATAGGTACTTCCATGGCTTCTACTCTGAAGAATTGTCCAGTATGGTTCCTCCACTCACGGTTCCTAACGGTCCAACTGGACCGGCCCCGAACTTCTCACCTTGTTCGTTCCTTGATCACTAGAGTTTCTAGAATGTGGAACCTGCTGCCTGCGGAGTTCTCCACTTAAAGAAAGACTTTCCTCTCCTGCTCATCGTCGGGCTGTGGGGATTTATCGTTTTTTTATAGGTACTTCCATGGCTTCTGCTCTGAAGAATTGTCCAGTATGGTTCCTCCACTCACGGTTCCTAACAGAGAAACACGTGGTTCCGCGCGTATGCATCCCTATACGGTCCAACTGGACAGGCCCCGAACTTCTCACTTTGTTCGTTCTTTGATCCCTAGAGTTTCTAGAATGTGGAACCTGCTGCCTGCGGAGGTTTTTCCTTCCCCCCAAATCTTCAAGTATTTAAGTCCCGTGTCAACAAACTCCCTCTTACCTCGCTTAAGACACCCACGGTACGTTAGTATTTAGGCTTTAAGCCTTCTGTGGTTTGTCCAAAGATAAAAAAAGCAGATTTCGTCCCGCCCCTGTTCATGTGATTATATAGGTCGACTTACCCTTATGTTTAATTGCAAACTTTATGGTTTACTTATGGTCAGTGCCTAAACATGTTACTGTTTAAGTTTAATGTTTGAGACCGATTCGTGATCTAAGACCGAGGCACGTAACTCATAAACAGTGCAAAGGTAAATATTTTGGAGTGTGACTTGGTGGGTGGTGGATATTTTTAGTCTAATTACCATGCGGGAGTTTTTCTGTAATGGGAATTTATGTACAAAATTGCAGGTGAGCTTTTCTTTTTAACTGCCGCTAAGTAACCAATATCTGGTTTCCAGGGAACGCCACAAATGGTAAATGCATATTTTTACCCATTAAGATGTTTCTTTCTCGTATTACTTTTTATTGATCCATTAGCGGAATAATTACGTACAAACATTTTTTTTGCTTTAGACAGTTTAATAAGGGGCATGTAATATTAACTCTTAATTGTAAGTTTCAATTTAACAAGGAAAAAATACAATCATGTCTAACGAAGCACAAAAGTCATTTAAATTAAAAAAACTAGTTTCTTATTTTGGTTTTATTAAAGCAAATTTTAGCTCCATATGTTTGGATACCCGACTTTTATTTTTTAAAATTTAGTTTTTTCTTTTTTAATTTAATTGTAATTTCTAATGCTCCTTACAAAATAGGACAGTTGTATTCATAATGTAAAATAATAAATGTTATTTATCTTCTTTGACTATTGATAACCTAAAAGACCCCCTTTCGATTTCTATCCGGAAATAAATTTTTAGGTATAGTTTTTCGCCCAAATAAGCTCCGTCGGCATGATCTACTAATAAAAATAACTCCTTAAAAAGTCAATTGCCTGCAATAAAATGATAAACGGTAGTCGGGAGAGCACGGTCGTATTATACCTTCACAATACTACCGTGTCCTCCTGACTATCGTTAATCATTTATTGCAGGCAATCTTTTAAGGGTTATTTCTATTAGTAAATGATACCGACAGAGCTTATTTGGGCGAAAAAACTATAAAGGTGCTGCGAAATACAACACCGTTGATGAAACAAGGAACACCGTTAGATGAAACATCGGTAAACCATGACACATGATACTTTGGTACTTGGGCATAGGCCTTCCAGAGCTGTTACAAATAAAATATACAAACTAAAGTATTATATTAAAGGACAACTTGCAGCTAGTCAGTGGAAAAGAGAATGCAGCTTTTTTAAAAGGGCAGAGTCGTATTTTTCTTACATTTTTTGCATTCAATTAAGAATGGTAAATGGTGTTATAAAATAAACCAATTGCCAGACACTACAAAAGTCTTCTTAATGGCGTCTTATTTGAATTCATTTAAATATATTAGGTAAAAAGAAAAAGAAACCGCTTTTAGGCTGAAAAGCTTTTATAACAATGAATATAGGCTTGCCAACAAAAGAAAATATTTTTGTGTGTTTTGAAACATGACTGTTTCAAAATTGAAGATAAAAATTAATATACCTATTAGGAGCTTTAAAATTAATAGTATGTATGCCTATGAATGGCCTGCTTATTTAATAAATCTTTTCAGAGAAAGGCTGAAAAATGCCTTTATCTACTAGCGTGTGGAAAGCAGCACTTTTCCGCACGCAATTTAGTTAGGAAAGTGTCACTTTTCGCACTAGTGCGGAAAAGTACACTCTTTAGCACTTCTTTCCGTACTAGTGCGGAAAAGTACAAACATTTTAAACCAAATATTAGTGAGTCGCAATGAAGGATTTTCATGCACTTCATATTTAAAAGATAATTTTGCTTTAGTATAGTAGGATATTAGATAGCATTATGTTAAAATTTAAAAAAATAAAATAAAATTTTAATCTTCATGTTTTCCTTACGCTCGTAGAAAAAATACCGTTCCTTACACATGCCGAAAGTGCCTTTCCTGCAGCTAGACCGCTAGACCGAACTCCGCTACGAGTCGTTCGATCAACTACAGTCGCGTGCGGAAAAGTGACACTTTAGCATTAGTGGAAATATTCTATATTACAAAAGAGATTTTTTCTAATTAAACGTTAGAGATTAAAAACCTCTAACAAAGTATTTTGACTCTTGACTCTGAAAAAATAAATTAGCATTAAAAGAAATAGTCGTGGGCCTAGGAATCAGAATTGAGTTTAGCTATATAAAGATAACAAAATTGCATCAATATAAAATAGCTTTAGTTTTTAAATATGGGATAAAATAAAACCATTTTATTATATAATCACGTCCCTAATTAAGCAAGTAAGTTGGTTTTAAAATAAGAAACATCTTGTTTTAAAACCTTTTATATTCTGTAACATTACTAGCAAACCTATTGAAGAATTTTTTATTAAATTACATAAATATGCTATTCCTGTCGATGTTTGTACGTGATTAACGCCATTCAATAAAAACGTTTATATTAATACACTCAGATCGCTCATACTAAGACAGTTAATAAAACTGTTGTTATTTTGGTTTAAGGTTAAGAAAGTTTTTGACTTATTAAAAAAAAATAAAGCTCAGCCTTTATTGAACTATCAGACTTGGCGTTTTGTTTGACATTTTTTTGTTCATAATTAAGTATTTAGTTTATATTATTTTTTCAGATGAAGATAAAATTTGCATATTCCCAGCATCGGCATATTATTATTAAGCTGCTGTTTAAAAAATAAGTTTTCAACATTTTTTATTAAAAATGCGTTATTATAATTTAATTAATTTAATTTGAATACCCCAAAATATCCAGATATTTCAAAGACCTTATCATCATCTCTTTTTGCAAAGAATAGTTGTTGTATTATTTGGAGGAAAACATATAGTTTTCGTGTCAATTAACCATTACCATTTGACAGTACTTATCTATCCTAATTTTTATACTCAAAGTAGGCCTGTTCGTAGAGAAATCACAAACTAGTCAGCGCCAATCAGATTTTACAAAAACGTCTGATGATCAGTTGGCAACCGGTCACCTGACTAAATACCCAAGCAGCAAGCTGACGTCTTATTGACGTCCCTTTTTAGTCATTTTTGGTCAGCAAAGACGTCATAAGATGACGACAAAATGACGTTTAATTGACCTCCCTAAGTCACAGACAAAAGACTTCCCGTTAAGGACGTCATAATGACGTCTTTAAGATGACGAAAAATTGACGCATATACTCTTTTTAAAAGCTAAAATGATACAATATTTTATTTGAAAATTGAAATAGGAAAAAACTCCTTACTGTTTTCAATTTCCTTGCACTGCAAGGTCCCATCTCTGGGGACACTATCCAACCTGAAGATGCAGATTTTTACACAAGCCGAAGATATTTCCTTCAAGTCTAATTAAGATCACCAACCGCAGACCGGTCTCGAAATATTTTTGTCTCATCGGTACAGTGTAGGCAATAAAAAGCGAAGATGTTGAATAAGCGTGGTAGTTTATTGTCCATTGCGCCATTTATCGGTAGAGTTTTTTCCTATTTTAATTTAATAAAATTATTAGTCTTATTTTTCTGTCAAATGATATTTTGGTTGGATTTTGACGCGTATCATATAATGTCAGAAAATTTTTCTGTCGGGTTTTCTAAACATAACGTCATTAGATTTTTATAAGCTAGTAAGACGATAAAATGACATCGAAAAGACGCCACTTTAACGACGTCAAAAATACGTCATTAAAATGACGTTAAAATGACGTCATAATTTTGGTCTGATGACGTCCTATGGCCAAAAATGACCAAAAATGACTTAAAAATGACGTCAGCTTGCTGCTTGGGTAATAACACCCGATTGGCGCTGACTAGTTTGTGTTCTCTACGAAAAGAGCTTAAATTTAAAAAGGTATTGCTTCTCTAATTTAATTTATATAATGTAATTAAAAAATATTTTGTTACATATGATGGAAAATGATTCAAATTTTAAAATAGGATTCTTTCAAAATAACTGTAATTTAATTTTTTGGTTTAAAAACGAACGTAGATCTAAAAGGGAATAATTTCGTTATAATAACCGTCGAACCAATAACTTAAAGTACCTACTTGCCAATATGACAGAAATTTTACTCAGGCTAATTTTTCGGCAACCATTTACTTTTAATAAGAGCCCACAAGACAGAAAGGTAGGCTAAAGAAACTGCGTGAAGGTATAATGGGATTTACGAGGATATTTGCAGGTAACCGCGTACTGAATGACGTTGAATCAATGTACCTGGTAAAAAACTGACTCGTACAATTGCAGTTTTATTCATTCAAGGGATAAAATACTTTATTACATTTACTGGAGTTGCCAATAAGGTTTAAATGAGATAAATACAAGGTGTCCCACCGGGAACTGCTGCGATGGATCTCTGGAAAAGTACGCTTTGGACAATTTTGAAATTTTGGTAACATTATAAAGTCAGTGGGGGATATACACCTAAAATATGTTGATAGTTCTACCACTTCCGGTTATACCGGAAGTTAATGTCAACTTCCTTATGTTAAATGAAACATCCTATATATTATTTATTTTTTAGATTCTGCGTAAAATTCTAAACATAATTTATGTATAATATCCTATACCTAACTGTTTTTGACTTATTTTAAATTTTATGTCAAAAATGACGTTTGCAACCCATTACATAACCATCAATTTATTCTAAATAAAAGCCTTTAATATAAGTTGGGGTTAGGTTCCTTGTATAAAAAGAATCTAAAAATAAATAATATATAGGATGTTTTATTTAACATAATCTCATATCTGGGGCATGGCTTCCCCACAACCCTAAGCATTCTGGATTCTATTCAAAGAATAGCTATTCGTCTCATAAATGATCCTTCACTTACAGAAAGGCTTCCCTCTCTTGCTCATCGTCGGGCTGTGGGGGATCTATCGCTTTTTATAGGTAATTTCATGGCTTCTGCTCTGAAGAATTATCCAGTATAGTTCCTTCACTCACGGTTCCCAACAGAGAAACTCGTGGTTCCGCGCGTATGCATCCCTATACAGTCCAACTGAACAGGCCCCGAAGTCCCACATTGTTCGCTTTTTTATCCCTAGAGTTTCTAGAAGGTGAAACCTGCTGCCCGCTGAGGTCTTTCCTTCGCCCCCCCCAAATCTTCAAGTATTTAAGTCCCGTGTCAACAAACTCCCTCTTACCTCGCTTAAGACACCCAGGGTACGTTAATATTTAGGCTTTTAGTCTTCGTGGTTTGTCTAAAGATAAAAAAAATAATATTTTAGTACTGTCATGTAAAGTAAAAAAGAAATAAAAATTGCCATTATACAGGGTGCGTCAAAAATGTAATGGTAAGTTTTTAAATTTCAATATAGCCTTGACCATAATTTTTTAAGCAACCGTGTGGCAATACCTTTTTAAAATACTATATTGTTTTTATCCGGTAACAATAATAAAAATAACAAAAATCAGATGAGTGCAGGTTGCTTCCTATCCTGATCTTAGACTATAAGAAAGACAGAAAGACAACTGATTTAACGTATTTTATATGTTAAAAATAAATTAACTGACTAAATAGTTTAGTAACCAGCAACGTATACAAAATCAACCAGTCAAATATACATAATATGTGTACGGGCAATGCGTGGAAAAGAGACGGTCTAACGCGATTACCGGCATGTACACATTTCGTATTGGGTGACTTATAGTACTTGTTTTTTTATTGCCTTATTTTAAATAAAGCTTTTATTATGATCTTTTAAGAATTTACAAGATCTCACAAATTCTATTTGGACGATCTTTTATCTCCGAATTTAAAAAGTTTTAAATTAACTAAAGAAATGCAAGGGTTTACTGTACTGGTTGTGAATCCATAGGAGGTACAATAAAAATAAATTTGTAAAAGATAATTGAAGTTTACGAGGCGAAATTGCAAAAATTACTACTAGTTTTTTAATCATGAACGTGAGAATTCAAGTTCTTTACAAAAATAAATTGCTTAAAACACCGTTACTGTAAGCTACTACATATGAGATCGTTTTAGGTTATTTTCTGATAAACACAGTAAATTTCATTTTATAGTTACAAAAACGTAAGTTAAGTTTGCTCTTTAACACATTGTGAACATTAATGGAATGGTAAATGGTTTAATTGTTGATCTTTGCAATTACGTAGGAACGATAAAGATCTTTAAAGTAATTTAATTGTGACAATAAAATTACTGGGTTGTAAGTAAATTAAAATACTTTTTTCTGTTTTATGTGATCATTTTCATGACATTTTAATTAAATTGCAGTTAGTGTTTTTATAAAAATTTATATTTTTACTGTTTTATAAAGTTTAATTTGGTATTAACCCTTTCAATGCGTATGGCACGGATCCGTGCCACCGAAGTTTATTCGGCAATGCTCGTGGCACGGATTCGTGTCGCTCGTATACCGGCAATATTATAATCATTTTCTAAACCAGCACTGCGTAAAAGGACATTGTGCTAGAAGTAGCGTGTAGCAAGGGTACGCGGGTATATAACCTCATTGTTCGTTTCAAATATTTTTTCTCCACGTGTACCAAAATGGACGCTAGTGAAGCCGGGCCGTCTGGAGTAAAAAACCGTAAATTAACATTTAAAAATCCTAAAAGATTACAGATGATGAATTATTGGCCATTTTAGAAGCTTCTAGTGACGACTGATTTTTATAAAGGATTTTGTGTTATGTTTGTTTTGTTTTTCCTTACACTTTTTTCTTAGAATACATTTTTATTTGTTTTATTGTAGTTTTCTAGTAAATTTTTATGTTAAATTTATATCTATTTCAAGTTTGTTTATTAATAAATATATTTTTTTTTACCTTTTGTTTCAATTCACAAAAAATTCTGTGTCTATGAGCCTAAAATACATCACGTCACGGATCCGTGTCGCTCAGCATTATACGTCAAATATGTCGCCCAGTGCGCATGACACGGATCCGTGACATATGTCAAAAATGACATATATTTTTTTAAACATAACGTGAGACACAAATAATCACTTTTTACCAAATATTACCCTTATGCGCAAAAAAAAACAAGGCCGCTTCTGGACATGAACTACTCTCACCTTATAGCAGTGAAAGGGTTAAAGGTGATAAAAAAACATTTAGGTGAAAGTAGATTTATTCAGTTAGTAATTTGGGAATTAAACTGTAATAAGTTTACCCTAATTAATGCACAAAAACCTTATAGTTGCCAAGTATTTTTATTTTGTTGGATAATTAAGATTATTAATTGTACAGGGTATTCCATTTAAGCAAAAATTTTTTATATTTTTTTACTTTTCCCGTATTTTTAACGAAATTTAACTAGAAAAAATTGCATAAAAAAGACTTCAAAAACACCCTATTTATTATTTTATTTTGGTCAATTTTTAATGTTTTTTAATAAGAGTACTATCAGTCTATCTTCAACTGTTTTTAAATTATTGACGCTTGAAAAGACAAATTAACGGCTTATATTAATTATTTAATTACTGCATAAGCAATTTGTTTTGGTATATAGGCCAGTAATGCAATAATAAAACAAGCGCCATTTGTCAGTCATGTTTTCATGCCGGTATTTAGTTAGACATTCTCTTTTCCTCACACTGCCTAAGAGTATGTTATTTAGCTGATCCGGTATATCAATAATAAATAAAGGTAATGCAGGTGATTACCTCATACTTTAAAGTCATCAAAATTTTTACCTATTAGTAGATTTTACATTAGTTTTTATAATAAATTATTCTTTACATAAAAACTACAGATAGTTATGCAAGTAGTAGTGGTGGTAGTAGTACAAGTGTCAAGAAAATGCCAGTAGGGAAAATAAAAGAATAAAGAGAATACCCTGTACATAAGAGGACTATAGATTCCTTATGTCCAAATATTACACATATAACACACCTACAGTGTGTCCCAAATTGGGCCTACATGTATTGGTAACTCGGGAACCAATAGAGCTATAGTGTTGAATAAATTAGAAAAGTTTTTGACAATTTAATTGCAAAATGAAGTCTGCATTTAAATTTTATTAATTTTTTATGGTTATTGAGATAATTAAGATAAACCAAAATAGTGCATTTTTAACTTTTGCCTGTAGCTAGCAAACTAATTTTACGGTTTTAAGATTACTATATTATTGGAACACTTTTTTAAGGAGAATTTAAGTAAAAATATTTTTCTAACTTTATTTGTTTTTGGAGATTTATCCAAACTTTGGATTTTCATAAGGACGTCAGCTGGAACCACAAATTATTCATTTCATTTGGCGTAACTGTATTTCTAATGGCCGGTAAAATATATTCTTGCGGAAGTGGCAAATACCTATCTTTATTGAGAGTTGCTCCAAAAATAAATGGTCCAATTAAACGGTTGTCTAAAACAGAAAAATAAATGTTTTATCCAATTGTAAGACGTAAATTAAAGGTGCATTTTAATTTTCCTATGATGCCACAGCAGACATTAAAGCCAAACCTTGTTTGTATCCGTCTTTCTTCCAAATTATGTGGATTTTCTAAACCCCAGAAGTAATAATTGTGCCTTGTTGTCTGTTCTTTCACTTTTCTAACCGATGTTGCGGGATCATTTCTAACGTTTTTCATTATAATAGCCTCCTTCCTTCAATTTTGGGATTTGGTTTCACAAAAGATCCATAGGCTAACAAGTTCGTAACTAAGAATCTAAAATGTATTTGGTTAGGTTGTTACCGTTTAGGAAATTGTTCTTCAAATGCAAGTGCTGCAGCTTCTGTATTTCTATTAAATTTAAAATACATTTTTAGCATATCTACATTTTTATCATTGAAATAATTAAAGGCCATTGTTGCAAACACTTAAAATAATCAAAACTTAAATTTTTGTTGAGGGCGTTTTTAAACGAGAAATAAGATGAACGCTATTTTTGACATTAACAATATTTAAATTATAAGATGCGCATCATTTGTTTTTTATGAAATAGGGCAGACATTACGCAGTCTAGTCTAAGCCTACTATCAAATAAACAAAAATTATCGTTTTTAGATCTTAAGCAATCTGAAAACCTAGACCTGTGATACATTAGTGAAAAGCTCTTGAAGAGCTCTTTTTAAAAATTTAAAAATCCAATATGGCGTCCGTATGAAAATCCAAAGTTTGGGTAAATATCTCAAAAACAAATTAAGTTAAAAAATATTTTTGTTTAAATTAAATTCTTCTAAAAAAGGTGTTTTAATAATATAGTAATCTTATAACCGTTAAATTGATAGTTTGCGAGCTACAGATAAAAGTTAAAAATGCATCATTTTGGGTTTTCCTAATTATCTTAAAAACAATAAAAGATAAATAAAATCTGAAAGCAGACCTAATATTGCAATTAAATTTTCTAAAACTTTCCTAATTTAACCAACACTGTAGCTCTAGTGGTTTCCGATTTACCAATAGATGTAGGCCCAATTTGGGACACACTACTATATCCAAAGGTTAATAATAAGGAATATGCTAGAGGGCGCTACCTGCACTAGGTTGTATTACTCTAAAAGAACGCAATTTCTTTCTGCTACCCTGTATGTACTTTTTAAGTATATAAGTAAACTCTTCTATGATTTTTTCACCAAAAAGGTATATCTTGTAAGAATCGCTCTGAACGGAAGAAACAAAGCAAATTACTTAAAAACCGTTTTATTTTAATATTATAAATATCAAAATTCTTTGTCGTTAACACGGGGCCTTGTGCTAATCTTGTCTTATGCAATAGGACATAAATCATTTTCTTATCCAACCTATTAAAAAAAAAAAAAAATAGATACCCATGTTTTTCTGGCCTAAATCTTTTTATTATTTTTGGGTGATATTAATGACTTTGATTAACTGGTCTAATTAAACATACCTGCTTTGATATCTGCATACTTCAAGGAAGATGTTAATGATTAATATCCCATTAAGTTTACAATGCATATCAATTTAAGAGCAAAAATAAATTTAATCAAGAGCGTCCTTGCAAGAGCAAGACATAATAGTAAGGTTATTTATAGTCCCTAGGCATATTATAGATGAGTCCACATTTATTTCATTCTGAAAGCAATACCGCCAAGTACACGAAAAATGATAAACTAAACAAAGCTTTTCGAAGGCAAATAGCGGTTACAGAGCCTGATTTCATATTTTTAGATAAATAAAATAAAACACTGCTAAAACACGCGTCACGTACTTAAAAAACATCCTCCTATTTCGCCTCTGTCTTGCCATAAAACCGGTGGCACGTGGCGTGGAAGTAGAAACTCGTCGAGTTGAATATTATTTGCTGCAATAAATCATTGTTCCGAAAGGGTTTATTAACTTTTTCATTTTTTGTGTTTTGTACGATATTACTTTCAGAATGAATTAAATGTGGACCCATCTATACCTTAGTTATTAATAAATTACCTTAAACTATTAATTTTTGCTTTTATTTGGTATGGATCCAATACCAAAAAAAAAGGTTAAGCAATATTTAAAATAAAAACGTTTAATACAGAGGGTGTTTCAAAGTGGAGTACAAATATTTTTAGGGGTTTATTTTTGAACCTAAAAAAGAGATTTTTTCTATAAACCGATTTCTCGAAATACATCCCCTTTTAGCTATAGCTCTCGTATAAGTTGAACCCCCACAAAAAAAAAACAGAAAATACAACAATATTAAACACAATGTATTAGGAAAAATATTATAATAATTTAGATTAATATTATAAATAACACTGCTAGTTAATAGGCCCTGGGCCAGTAATAAGATAAATTTCATAATAAAAACACTTTTAAAACCTTTTAGGGGTTCCTTTTGACGAGTCTGCCACGAATATTCATACCGCCATGTATGTAAGCAGCGCTTTAACACAGCCTGTCAATGTCAAATGTTTCAGGTGTCGAACAGGGCGAACGCTTCACTTCTTTGTGAGGCAAGTTTACCACAATGTTTAACATACAATTTTTAAACATTTTGCCCAAAATTTTGAGGGTTACAGTCATGAAACCATGAGGTTCAGGCACATGTTTTGGGTATCGCACTAGGCGGGTTTCATGACTGTAACCCGTTACGATTTTTGGCACAATGTCAAAAAATTGCATGTAAAATATTATGGTAAACTTGTCCGACAAAAAGAGAACGCGTTCGCCCAGTCCGACACCCGAAACATTTGACATTGACAAACTGGGTTTAAGCGACGCTTGATGGTATGAATACTCATGGTAGACTCGTCAAAAGAACCCTCCTTAAAAAGGTTTTAAAAGCGTTTTTATTATAAATTCCATTTCATTACTGGCACAGGGACTATAACCATTTTTTTTAAAATAAGTAAGTTTAAAATTCTGTAACTCAAGTACAAAAGTCTAAGGGATCCACGATTATATAACCTTTTTATCTTAACAGTACTTAAAGAGTCGTAATGTTAAATTTAATACTTATACTAAATATATACTATATATATTTTAAAATAAAATATAATGAAATTCAAAAAATTATTAACTACATTTTAGTGAATTCAAGTTAAACTAAATAATATATTTGGCCAAGTTAATCCTATTTCTATACTCTGTTCACTATAAATTAAGAAAAACAGCTGAACAAAAAATGTTATTTCATTTGTTTAAAAGTCAGTAACCCTAGTAACCACTATAAAAATGTATTTTATTGGTTTAAAACTACAGTAACCGAAGTTACTTACTAGGTATTCATTCTTAATTTATAGTGGCCAAAGTATAAATATCAACTTTGGACCCAGTACTACAACGGCATAGTTTATTGTTTTAAGGTTGTCTAATCTATCAGAAAATCTATTTAAGTTATACCGTAAGATATATATCAGGCTAATACGTCAAAAGTTCTTTAGTGATGTACCTTATAGTACACGCCTCCTGATGGATGCCTTGTATATGTGTTCCTAGTTTTCAAGTTATATGACTAAAAGGGTTGCAGGTATATATACAGATAAACTACACCAATTTTTTGAAGGTGGTAGACAATGTTATGTTTTCAATATTACTACTTTCTTGAACTTCCATTGACTTTTATTTTTAACTGATACACGACGTTTCGAATGGTGTACATTTCCAACCGCTTTTAAGTAATATCTAAAACTGCTCTTACGAAACTAAGACTTGTGTTCATCGACGCTTGAATGATTTTTCACGGTTTAGCAACTACTGCTAAATATTTAATGTGTCGATACTTGCCTTGCTTAATACTTTTGTTTTACTTAAAATCACTGCACCTTTTTAAATTTTTGTTCTTTTTTTTTCATTGTTTTTATTCGTAAATATTTTTGACCTCCGACTACTCTATGTGGTACAGTTTAGACCAAGCATGTTCGACCACTCCCGATTTCGAAGCTCAGCTTGTTCCGTATGTTTTTTATGTTCTCTTATTCTAATGTCTAGTGGAAACAAAAAGACCATTGGACATTAAAATAAAATAACATAAAAAACACACGGAACAAGGTGAAATATCGAGCTCGAGAATGTCCGAACATGCTTGGTCAAAACATCACCACATACAGTGGTCGGAGATCAAAATTATTCACAAAGAAGAACACTGGAATACAAAGAAATTTAGAAGAGCTGCTGAGATTTTAAACAACAAAAACGTATTTAGTTAGTCTAGTATCGACATAGCAAACATCTGACAGCCTGGCAGCGTCAAACAACGCATAGTATACAGGTGAGTCGGGAAACGCACCAAACTCCAGGAGTGTATTGTAGAGGTAAAAATAGTTTTAAAAATCAATATGTTCCTATTAAATTCTCATTTGTTTTCAATTTGCATATTCTAAATTTGAATAGATGTGTGGCATTTTATAAGACGTTATTTGTACAAACTTGAAAATGAACGCGTCAAACACATTGAAACTGACAAATGTCTGAACAACAAAACGGACCAAACAAATTACTTATCATTTGTGATAAAAAGCGGTAAACTTTATAACACTTTATTTACGCGATATTTTGAAAACAAATGAGAATCGAATAAGAACATATGGATTTTTAAAATTATTTTTACGTGTACAATACACTCCTGGAGTTTGGTGCGTTCTTCCCGACTCACCCTGTATAAGTTGTACTTTCGTAAGAGTAGTTTTAATTCATTACTTATAAACAATTGAAGACAGAACCATCAGTCGTGTATTAGTTAAAAATAAAAGACAATGGAAGTTCAAGAAAGAGGTATTATTGAAAACCTACACCAATAATAACAAACAAAATAAAATAAAAATTAAGATAAATTTCTTACACAGCATAAGAGAAAAAGAGAATTAAAAAGTGTGAAATTTATGGTAAATTTGGAGAAAGACAAGTTCTCTCAAATAAATTTTGAATACTTAATTTTTTTCTACAGTGCTCATCTTAAGTCCAGGTACCCCACTCATAATTTTTGAATTGTTTGGTGTTTTTCATGAAAATTTGAGGGCTCTTGTAAGACAACATAAACCAAATTTTAGATAAGAATTATCAGATATAAATGTTAAACCAAGAATTCGGCGCCATTTTGAAAGAAAATATATTATTTCAAAGATCCTTAACGAGTACTTTACAACCCTAGAATATAAAGTAAATACTTTTACATACTACAAATGGGTGGTACTTTTAAAATTACCAGATTTTCGAAACTAATAATGGCAAATATTCTTAATGTAGTACTTTCTCATAAGCTCTTTTAAACGACCTATTAAATGATGATATGGTGATGATAAATCTACTGGGTAGGACAAAATAAATATTTTTTTATGACGCACCTCTGTATATTATATCACCATTAACAAGATATTTACAAAAAGACCTCTTAAAAAAATTTACAATATGTTTATCTAACTTCATTAATTTTGAAAATGTGGCCATCTAAATTAAGTATTCAGCTTATTTTCAAAGTACCGCCATTTTGTAGAGGGTAAAGGTATATAGCAATTATACTCTAGGGCTATAAAGTACTTGTTAGGAGCTTTAAAATAATGTACAACACAAACAAAATCACTAAACCTGATTTGGAAAACAAACGCAGAGCGATGCAGATATCTCTTTCGCAAGATCTTAACTTAATATTGGATTGGGGCGCCAAAAATCTCGTCCACTTGAATGTATCCAAAACACAATCAAGTTCCTTATCGCGAAAAGAGTCATCAAATATCTCATCCTCTACTTATGAGCGGCCAAGTTTACAGAGCAAAGACACCTTCAATCTTGTGGGCGTCACATTTGAAAGTAACCTTAACTGGCATAAACACATTGTATCTATAGCCACGGCAGCTTCAAAAAGCTTGGATTTCTCTTTCGAGCCAAAAAATATTTTTCCCCTTCTAATTTATACACTTTATATGTGTCCCAAATGCGACCTCTCTTGAAGTATTGTTCTCATATCTGGGGCATGGCTTCCCCACAACCCTAAGCATTCTAGATTCTATTCAGAGAAGAGCTATTCGTCTCATTAATGATCCTTCACTTACAGACAAGGTTTCCTTCTCTTGCCCCTCGTTGGGCTGTGGGATTTATCGCTTTATATAGGTACTTCCATGGCTTCTGCTTTGAAGAATTGTCCAGTATAGTTCCTCCACTCACGGTTCCCAACAGAGAAACTCGTGGTTCCGCGCGTATGCATCCCTATACGGTCCAACTGGACAGGTCCCGAACTTCTCACTTTGTTCGTTCTTTTATCCCTAGGGTTTCTAGAATGTGGAACCTGCTGCCCGCGGAGGTCTTGAGGTCTTTCCTTCCCCCAAATCTTCAAGTATTTAAGTCCCGTGTCAACAAACTTTCTTAAGACACCCACAGTATGTTAGTACTTCTTTAGTCTTTGTGGTTTGTCCAAAGATAAAAAAAACTTCTTTCCATTTCATTTTTGTTTTCAAAATGGCGCTCAACCCTTAGTTTGACATTTATATCTGTCATAACTTGTTTAAAATTTGGTTTATGTTGTCTTACTAAAGTCCTCAAATTTGTATGAAAAATACCCAACAACTTAAAACTTAGAGAGGAGGTCTTGACTTTAGACAAGCAGTGTATATTTTTGAGCAATACAGTGATCATATTAAAAATAGTTTTTAAAAATATCCTGAATAAACTTTGGTGCTTATCACATATGTCCATACCTGTTAAAAACTTAATAGTTTGCTCTATTTCTAGAATTTTTGTGGGCCAAACTAAATGGCTTAAAAATTTAGTTAAAATCCTAAATTGAATAAAAATCATTTAAACGGTAAACCTGTAGGTATGTCCAAAGAGGTGTTTTTTCATTATCCAAAAATTTAAAAACCATTAGAAACAATTTAACGGCGATTAGTCGAACACAAAACAAAATTAGGCCAGATTAGATATTTTTCAAAAATAAATTAAGCACAATTAGAAAAGTTAATGGTATTTCAGGGTACATCTAAAAGATGAGCGTATTTAAGCATTATTAAAGTTGGTAATAAAATTATTTAAACAAGTCCTAAAGTATTATAACATAATCAATACACATTTGTACTCAATATAAAAGATTCTACTCTAGATATACGGTGAAATAAATAATAAGTCCAAGAATGTTCCATAAACCAGAAGTCCAAAGAATATGCGTAGATTTTGTTTTTAAGTTTAAAAAAAATCAGCGAATAAGTCAAAAGCTTAAATATGGGTATAACTAAGTAAATTTTAGCCATGTTTCAATGTCTTGTTTAATTTAAAAACACGTTTTTAAAAAATCTAAAATAGCTTAAACAATTCGATTTTAACGTACCCTTAACTAAATGTTTTTGTTATTTTCTAATAATAACAGATTCGTTTTTAGCCCGTAACTATAAATGAGTGTTTATTTTGACTCCTCAGTCATTGCGATTTATATGTTTCTAATCACACGTACCACCTTCTAATCTTAAGGACTACTGATATTAAGGGTATGTTTTTTAAAATCGTAAATATCGACCATCCCATCAGCTTTACAATTAAATTTAGAGTTTTCTGACGGAGTCAAAAAGACGTCAAGTCTGTAATATTGGTCTTTATTTTGTTTTTCTGAGGAATCATTTTCTTTATATTTTTGATTTAAATGTAAGTTTTGATCAGCAGGTTGGGTTCTTAAAGGAGTAAAATATTAAATTAGGGGTTATGAGAAGACACCCTGATAAAATGGGCAAAAGAAATTCTTTCTAGCAATAGCGACGTTAGGTCAGATGGCTAAATATGTTTCAAGCGATCATGACCATAATTCAGAAATAGGTTTGGACAGAAATGTAAAAAAACACCTTATAGGTAAAAGAAAGAAAAACCGGTATACTAATCAAATAAATACAACTACTTTAATGAAAGAAATAATTTTAAATGGTCAATAGTATATATGGCAATAGTTTAATAAATGTATCGGTTTTAGCACTGCAAATAGCTGAATGTCAATTTTAAAAGTTTGTTACACTACAAAAACAATAAATTAGGAATAAAGATGCTGATCGACGAAATGAAGCGACGATAACAAAATATGCGTATCAACCGTAAAGTAAGAATGTGTATCGAACATGGACTGCAAATAAAGAACTAACATAATGTTAAAAAAAATAAAAAATAAAAACTGCAGGAGATATCCTTTACAATAAAGAAAAAGAAATTTTACTTTTGATGTACATGTAAAATTCCCATTTGAATCAAATGCAAAAGTGAACTCTGTAGGTACTGCATAACATGGAAAATCCTGTTGTAAGCCCCTTGCACTTTTTTGCAGGTTTTAATTTTTTGGTTTTTATGATGTTTTTAGTTTAATCATTTTATATTAACAAATGCATTTGGTAATTTTTCCTACATTAATGACACTTGATATATGAATATGTCAAAAAACAAAAAGATGTTTTTTTTATTAAACCATTGAGTTTTTTATCATTAACGTTTAAAAGGGTCTTAGATTAATAAAACAAAGATATCCTCTCTATCCATCCATCCTTTTTATTTTTAATATTAAAAAAAAATCATTTGCTATAAAATGGGCCTGTTCTAATTTCTTTAAAGGCATTACCATCATACAGTTCAAAAGCATAAAGTTTAATTAAAAGTTGTAGTTTTAAAACCAAGCCATTGACTTTTACTACCTGCTATTTACCTATACTTAAAATTACATTCTACAACTCCAAAATTAATAGAGTATTTTTCTTTCACCAAACTGTTCAGCCTACCCCCTTTTCAATACAGTAATTTAAACAAAAAAAATACCACATATCCACCCATTCTCTATTTCGCCAATGTCTGAGCTGGACCCATTGATATCTTTCTAATGGCTTTACGTTTTTTCAAAAATCCATTAGCAAGTATGTCATTAGGCTTTAACTATAAGAAACAAATCCAACTATTTCGCAAACGACATTTAATTTTGGGACAG
Organism: Listronotus bonariensis; assembly: GCA_014170235.1. Lineage (NCBI taxonomy): Eukaryota > Metazoa > Arthropoda > Insecta > Coleoptera > Curculionidae > Listronotus > Listronotus bonariensis. The sequence goes on from JACEGR010005161.1 coordinate 33,090, forward strand.
TCTAGCTGAAATTTGGGGCAATTACTTTTATACCTTTCTATTTTTTCATTCTTTTAAAATTACAGTGGGTATGGACATCAATCGTCAAAATTGTATACCTGTAACAGTTTTATTGCTCACAATTTTTTTAAAATGACACTGCTAATGCGTTTTATATTCAATTTTGCGGCTCTTTTCTGAATGATGTGTAATGAAATCAAGAGCTATTATCTGGAGCTATTGTTTTATTTTAAATTGGTCCACTTTATCCTTTGTTTTTTATTAGAAGCAAGTTTTAAAGTCTTTTGGAGTACGTTTATTATCATACAAAAAAAATAAAAAAATATTCAGTGTATTCTAAGTGAGGTAAGAAAATTTAAGGGCATATTTCCAAAATAATTTTAGAAAAAAACTTCATATAAACATAGGATCGGAAATGCTTTGTTTTTAAGATACAGGGTGTTAAACTTTAAAAAGAAAATCGGGTTTTTCATAAAATCTTAAATATGTCTCATCCGATTTTAATACAATTTTTATGTGGTATTTGCTAAAGTAGGAAGTTAATTTACCCCAATCTAATTTTATTAAGTGAGGCCGGAGACGGCGTAGGACGCATCTTAGCAAATATTATTGGCTTTTAAGATTTTTACGTAGCTTGCGTAGTTTATTATTTTTTAAATTTATGTCTTTTAACTTCTTATTAGAAATTGTGTATTAGTAACAACCATTATTTAATTTAATAAAATTTATATCCAGTCTAAAAAATTGTATTATAAGAGGTGTGTTAAAAATTTTAAAGTTTTTGCAAAGTTAAATATATTTTATCTTCAAAACGAAAAATTTAGGGATCCATGTTTATATAAACTTTTGTTTAGAAAAATGGCTTAGAAATACACCCTTAAATTTTCTTACCGAAATGAGGAAACACTCTATATAACATTTATATTTTGATTAAGAATATAAAGAACGGGTGTCGTAATTTGGAAATAACCTAAAAATGTTTTCTAATAAAACGAATCTTATCAATGAGAGAGAGCGAAGAAAGTAACTAACTAAATTGGTATTTTGAATAATTTTTAAGTTTTGATACCTAGACCGATTTAGGGACTTTAAAACAGGTGTTTTCTTATTTAACTCAAAAATCTTAAGAAGTAAATACTTACTTACCTGGTAGCAGGTAATAATCAAATGAAAAAATAAGTTTGCTGTTAATTATTAGGGAAGATTTAAGTTTAAAAAACAACTTTCAATATGGGTAAAGAACACTCTAATAGCACACAATCAATGTGAATTAGTATAAATATTGGATTTTTCTAAAGCAAACAATTTAAAAACCAAGCAATAAAAACACAACTTTAAGCCTTTGTAACCTAAAAATAAATGACATTTTGACCTATGAAAAAATATTTAAAGCGTTTTTGGTTTACTGCTCTTGGTTGATCTAAGATTGCTTTCGATAAGATTTACGTGATCGGTTAACGATCTGACTTGCTCCCGCTCGGAGGTTTGTTTTCGGTTTAAAAATTTTGTTTTTCCGAAATTTCAAAGGGATTGCTCTTAGTCGATCCGAAAAAATTCGTGGAGGAGAGAAATTATAGCCTTAAATTTTTGTAAGAAAACGAAAGCGTTCAGAAGAAGAAATTTATTATGTTGTAATGTTATTAAAGCTTATATTGAACAAGTTGTAGAAAACTATGGGAAGGACCAAATAATTTTTTTTCATATTTATATTAATTTAGGTTTACATACAAGTTGTATTTGTTTTTATATTTACAAGAAAAAACTGAAAAAACTTTATTTTCTTTTTTGACTTGCTTTGACTTAAAAGCTTTTAAGATTTTAAGGTTAAGTTATGCCAAAATGTGATGCTTTTTTAAAAGCAGAAATAAATGAGATCGGAGTAGGAGATCTTATTAGATTTGTGACGTCATAGATCCTTTTTCGAGCGATTTGAGAGCACGTAAACCGAAAACGCTATAAGATTTAACTAAACATACCTTTATTCAAAAATTGATTATAAGCCAGATACAGGGTGTTAAGATATATAAAAAATATATTTTTAATTAATTAAAATAAATTTTTATATGTTTTAAACATTGCAATAATAGTCGTGATCCAGAGGTTTTTTAACTCAATCTTTTTAGACTTGATATTAATTTTTATGTGTAAACTAGAGGGCGTTACCTACACTTTATTAAATTTCTCTAAAACATTGCAACTTTTTGTGCTACCCCGTATGTACTATTTAAGTAAACCAAATGAAAAACTCTTTTAAGTTTTCTACACAAAAGACTGCACCCTGTGAGAATTGCTCTGGGCAACAGATTTCGAGAAATTTGCCTTTAAACTGTTTAATGCAACCGAAAAATACGATTAATTAGATAGGTACACAGCGTAGCTATAACTTTAGCTGCCACACCAAATTAATATGAATGATTGAATGAAACTACCATATACTTTTTTATTGCACTAAACAAATGCACAAATATCTCAAAAACGGTTTTTCAGAGCGATTCTTACAAGGTATATCCTTTTTGTGTAAAATAACCAATAATAAAAAATATATTTTTTTAAATTTTTTGGATGACAGCTCCTTAAAGTAAATAAATAAACCAAAAGAAATCTATATTAAAAGAAAAATAAACCTGCGGTACAGTAATGCCCAAATGAAATATTAGCTGCTAAAGTCAAGACACCCATTATTTGTACATTAACTCTTATACGTAATCCTAACAACTTCTAATTATACTTTAATACACACAAAGTAAATTTTAACTAGCTGATGAAGCTCTTTAAACATCATTTTTCTTACGAAGTTTGCAACTAGCCGATGTCCGGAGGCAATTCTTTACTTTTGCACAAAGCCGAGAGCACCCAAAAACTAAAAGCAATAAGTATCTTTCACTTTAAAATAGTTTAAAGAGCAACAAAACACCCATTTTTATTTTCGCAGAACCTATAAACTATGTCCAATATTAAAAGGCTTTTGAAAGGCGTGACATCGACGATAATAGGAGGTCGCTTAAAAAGTTCGGACCGTAACCATTCTGTTACCACCATGTATCTTTTAATTGTAAACTGGTGTTAAATTGTTTCTTTAAATCTTTTGGCTTGTGCCGTTTCCATTTTACGCTATCTGCCCAAAGCTTCCGGTACATAACAAATAAACAAAGTTTACAAAGTGATTTTACCTTTTACATAGCGGAGCCCGCTTTACAAAAGATCTACTGTTTTGTTTATGCCAGATTATCACTTTAACACAGTTGTAAAAAGCAAGGTCGATGTTGTTCAAAGCTATATTAGAGTCGGAAATAGATTAACAAAGCTTTTATCAGTGGAAGGAAAATTATGGTGCAAAATGAATAAGCTGTTACATTGCAAGATATAGCTTTTTTCTCTTACTAACTTGAAGAGCCCTTGGTACAATAAGCCTTTAGGCTCAGCACCACCGGACGTGAAGGCGGCTCCCTAAGAGAGAAAAAAACTTGTAAAGCTAAAGGCAAGGCTTTAAATAATTGACGTTTTATCCTAAAAATGAAGTTTCTTAAAAAAAAATACAAAACACGACAAGCTTCGTATTAAATTGTGTCTTTTTGATAATCACGTTACCTAATTATAAAATAATCCCTAAAAAGTGTAACGATATACAACCAAATTTTTTAATGGGATCCCTATACAGTGGTGTCCAATAAATGTGTAAAAAATAAAAACTTTTTTATTATCAATTTGTCAAAAAATTTTAAAAGTTTAAGAGTTTATTAATATACAAAGTATGTCAAAAAAAAGTGGTTAAGAGTAAGGTACACTTATTTTTAAAAATATACAAGGTAATTATTAAATTGATATATTCCTTCTAACTCAGTATAGAATGCAAGAAAATAAAACATTTTTGAAATAAAATTTGTTCAAAAATGCTTTGTTTCCGAAATACTGGGTGTTTTATGAAAAAAATTCTTTTTATTATAACTTTCCTAGCACTCCAGATATGTCTACAAAATTTGAAATACTTCTTTTAACCATTACATACATTATTTGCTGTAAAAGTATTAAAAAAAAATTACCAGTGGCAACAAGATTTTTATTGATTTTTTTCAAGAAAAAAATAGTAGGCCACTGCTTTTTCTCGAATTAATATATTTTTTTAATTTCTAAAAAATAAAAGATATTTTGATGCATGGTAAAATCGCTGAATTCTGATATGGTTATTGTATGTAAAATTCGTTTTTATTAAAAAAAGAAGGTCAAAAACTTATATAAATACAATTTAAACCTAATAAAAAAACTAAATAATAGTTATATTTATATAATAATTTATCTTTAATAAATGTCAAAATATCAATACAGTTTACTACAAAAGTTCTTTTTCTACGAGGAACCTAACTCCAATTTACATAAACTGCTTTTGTTAAAAAAAAAATATGACGGTTTGCAAACGTCATTTTTAACATAAAATTTAAAATAAGTCAAAACCGGTTACACTTGAGTAAGGGACAATCTGCATAAAATATGTTTGGAATTTTACTCTGAATCTAAAAATTAAATATGTGAGGTGTTCCTTTTAAAATTGGAAAGTTAAGATAAACTTTCGGTTTAACCAAAAGTGGTAAAACTGTTAAAATATTTAATTCGTATGTCCCCTACATACTTTATATTATTATGTTTATATTATCAAAAATTTTTAAAGCCTAGTTTTTGAGAAATCGATCGTAGCAGTTTCTCGTTGGACACCCTGTATTTTTTAAAGACAGAGCATAAAAACGCGTATTTCTAGCCCTTATTGTCTGGCCAAAGCTTTATCGGCATAGTCCGCTTTAAAGCTAATTAGATTGTGGTAGGAAACCCTTCTAGATGCGTTTATTAAATTTAATCCAACAAAGGGTTAAACGCGCCGATAATAGTTTTTCAGTCGAGCTAATTGAAAACAATTTGATCTTTTTTTTCAAATTGATGACTACAAAGTCATTAGTAAGGTTTACTCGGTGATTTTGTTTTTTTTAATAATTAATAATCGTTTTTGGCTGATTAAAAACTGCTGATTAAAGGCGCATCCGGCCTAGTAAAACCTGAGTAAAGAAATTATGAGTGTAGTTTAGAGTATAACCTATTTTTTATTTGTTTACGTACTTAACATGAATACATATAGGTACGTATACATTTCTAAAATAAAATAAAACACTTTGGATTGTTAACAATTTCAAAGTGTAAATCAAAAGTGGATTATTTTTATTAAGTCGTTAGTGATGAAGTTTAATTAAGAAACGATTAAATCAATTAAACAATAATTATTTGTTTAGGGATAACTTTTGATTTAAATTAGTAAACTAGTGACTAATAAAATACTTAAAATTAAACAGTAAGGATATTAAAATAGTGACACTGAATAAATGGGACAAGATATTAAAATCGAGTAAATAACATAAAAATAATTTCGGTCACGTGACCTAGTGCCAAGGGGGCACGAGCAAAGTTTTTTCAAATGGAAAGAATGGAAAGCAGGCCCATATAGTACCTCGTTTTAAAGGTATTTTAATTCTCTACTTAACGCAACTTTGTTTTTGAAAATCGGCCTAGCCATTTCAAACTTAAAACCGTTTAAAAATTGGCCTAAGTACCGTACAAACAGTGTGGTTTTAATGAAATTGGCTTGTAAGTTTAGAACGGTTGGGCCGATTTTCAAAAACAAAGTGTTATTAGGTAGTGCTCCCTTGACACTAGACCACGTGACCAAAACTATTTTTATGCCAAAAAGTAGCTTAAGTGGCACCATTTTAAACAAATTTTACCCGATCTCGATATATTGGCCTATTCAAAAGTTAAGTGGGAGAGAACTTTTAAAAACCGCAATGTATGTACAAATTGGAGCTAAACTTTAAACTCTTGTAACTCTAGAACGACAGGACCGATTGTTAAAAATAAAGCGGTGATAAGTAGAGAATTAAAAGCCCTCTAAACTAAGGGGCTTTATGACCCCTCTTTCCATTAAAAAAAAACTTGTTAGTGCCCTCTTGGCACTAGGCCACGTGATCGAAATTATTTTTATGTTAAAAGATAGTTTAAGTGACATCCTTTTACAAAATTTTACCCGATCTCAATATCTTGTCGCATTTAAAAAATAAAGTAGGGAAACTGTAGGGGAAAGATATTTTTGCCCATTGAAACTTATACTGATTGTGCACGACTACAACAATTAAATTACATTCAGAGTTGGTGCGAAGAAAACAAACTCAGTCTTAATGCAGCTAAGTGTCAAGTAGTTACTTACACTCGTAAGCAGCATCCTTTTCAGTATCCCTATTCCATATCGGGAGTAGTTTTGGAAAGAGCTGGTACACTGAAAGATTTGGGGGTTTTATTTGATTCAAAATTAACTTTCGTTGACCAAATCAACCAAATAATTCTTGCGGCGGGTCGGATACTTGGCTTCATTGTGCGCAATAGTAAGAATTTTGGCGATTCAAGAGTTCTAAAAACCCTCTTTGTACATATGTGCGTTCGAAACTTGAATATGCCTCACTGATTTGGAATCCATACTATGATTGTCACATAAATAACATAGATAGAGTCCAGAAAAGGTTTCTAAAGTTTTTAAATTTTAAAACAGACAGCTTAAAACTACGGAGGGTGTCTGCCTCCATGACCTTTTGTTTAAATTGCTATCAAGATTGAGGTTGATTGTCCTGACCTGCTAAATCAAATTATTTTTTTGTCCCTAGATTGAACGCTAGAAACTCTGTAACCTTTAAGTGTGAAAGAACTAGGACTAATATAATGCTAAAATCGCCGGTCAATTTAATGTGTGCCAGTTTTAATAAGATTTCAAGGGACTGTGATATTTTTAATTGTACTAAAAATGAACTGAAAAGGAAAGCCAAATGTAGTCAATAGAATTTATGTTGAATTCTTTGTTAAATAGTTAATTGGTTCTATTATTATTATTATTATTATATATAATATTAGTATTATTCTTGTTATTTTTATAATTTGCTATGTAAATTGCTTTGTAAATGGGTTCTTGTTGGGCAATAAAGCTATTATTATTATTATTTATTATCCTCACTGTACATATTCTGTGTTTACCTGGAACAAAGTGATTTCGCGCTTGGACAAATGAAAGTTGATTAACTTATATAGAATTTACAAAAAAATAATATAAAAATTGCTAAAAAAGTCTTCGTTGTACATGGGGCCCGAAAACCTGACTACCAAGGCAAAACAAAAGAAGAACTACTAAATAAAGAAAAAAAAGTGACAGGTTTTGGGGCTTTTAATTTAAAGTAAAAATAAAATCAATACAAACGTTCTAGCTTTAAAAATATATTTTTTTCTACAATAACTGTAAGTGCGTATTACATACCTTACCAACCTTTTTCTGTTCTTTATTTACAAATTTTACGCACCACTTAATACAAATATGATGAATCGCAGTATTTATGACAAGGAGCTTTAGAAAAGATTAAGATTGATATTGCTTGTCATTTATTACTTTTTAATGAAATATTTATGCAAAAGTGATCATTACCTTATTGATAATTATTTATTTTACCGAAAAATTGCTACCGTTCTTTAAAGCGAGTTTAATTAATTTATTACGGATTTATTAATGTAATTTTTCTCGATAAAGAAATTTTGGTACTGGGTAATTTTAAATACAAACTGGTTCATCTAGATGCCTAATTAAAAGGAAGCATAACATCATCATTTAAATTACAAAAAAAAATAATAAAATATAGGCTGTAAAATAACATTTTAAAATGATATTTAATAATTAAATGAAAATGTTTAAAAAGAAATTAGGAAGACTTTACTAAAAATGACCTCGACAGTGAGGTAGCCTGAGTTGGAACAGGTTTATTTAAAATTCAGTTGTTTGTTTTTTATTTGAAAAAATGCTTAACCCTTAACTACTAACGTGGAGTCTGGGAGACGCCGGCAAATGTTTCTTGTCCATTGCTATGTCCTGCCTTGTGTTTAAGGGCAAATAGTCCATCTACTTTTTTGCTTGGCACTTTGAGTTTGTTTTTTATAAAGTGCAAAAGATTCGAAAGCGTCTGAGAGACGTCACGTTAGTAGTTATGTATTATTTTTATGTAATGGACTTTTATTTAAATTAGTAACCAAACATTTTGTCAGAACAGCGAAAAATCCACATGTATCTCGACGAATTAGATTAAGTATTTGTTATATTTTAGGATTGATCCCAAAATCATTTAAGAAAATAACATTAAAGAATTATCTAAAAAAGACTTGCTATACTTCAGACTTAAAAGCAAGCAAAGTCAAACTGCAAAGTTTTTACAGTAAAAAAATGTGTATTAAATGTTTAAAAAAATTAGGTTAAAGGGAATGTGTTTTTTTATTGTTATATACCTGCTTTGTTTATTTATTGGCACTTTTTGTATTAGTTTAGGTTTGATTATAATAAATGTGGGTTATAGGGTTTTACCGTGTGTACAAATAATTCTTGAATCGTTTCATCCTCGAAGGTATTTTCATGGCAAACAAAAATGTATTTTCTTTTATTTTTGCAAAAACTAACTTTCGGCATTTTTTTATTATTATAAATGAAAATATTAATATAAAAAACAAATAAGTCTGAGAGACGCTACGTTAGTAGTTGCGTTACAAAAATTGCCCGTTAGTGGTTAAGAGTTAAACCCGCCATCCTTTTTTTTCGCAGTGGTATTTGATGGTTAATTCATGTGTACAGTGTAGCCCGAAAATAAGCGACGACCATCAATTTTATTTTATTCTTTAATAAAAACACCCACTTCCTATTAGGGAAGAAGTACCAAATATGAAAAACCATTTCATTTTCTACTTATTACCCTTTTATAATTTAAAACATGCTTTCATATTCTCGTAATCAAATTTTATTGGTAAAGATGTGAAAAGTAGGTACACCGAAATTAATGAAAAATAGTATTTTAAAAGGAATAAATTTATTCCTAATGTGAAAAAAAAACACCTAATATGTATGGTATGTGCTATGATAATAATAATATGGAATAAGATAATACGCATATGAGAAATAATATTTAGTCTTAGTGATTTATTCTTTATTTAATAAACTAACTAAATGTTATTTAAAAACAACAGATTATTTTATTAGTAATAAAAAACCTAAGACAAAACAATAAAGAAATGAAATGCACAAAAAAGTAAATATTTATTATAACAGAAAGTTTATTAAAAGAAAATATTTATACCAAGAAGATAAAACAAAGAAGTCGCTTTAAGCGCCTTCTTGAAGACCCGAAGACAACAAGATGAAAAGTTTAACACGATTTAAAAAATAACGTAAGAATAACATATAATTATTATTGTTGCCTTAAGTAATTACCCACACAAGAGCCATGTCAAAAGGTCATATCATGGAAATAATGAGATAAATGTAGGTAACGCCCTCCTTCTGACACCTTATTATGTTAAAAATATATTCATATACGGCAAGAAGTTAAAAAAATCTGATCAGACAGTCATCTACATATTTCTAGTAAGTTTTCTTACCACCAGTAGTATATTGGGGAACATGTAGGAAAGCGACATATTTCCGAACCATGGTAGAGTTTGCATTTTTGCAACGACAAAGAATCCGGAAAGATGCTTTTTCTACCATTTTAAGGTGGCCCAAAATATTATTTATTTAGTTTAAAAAATACAGGGTGCAACGTAAGTGATGACTTAAATTTTAAGGAATGATTCCTTGTAATTTTTAAGTAAAACAGTTTATATAAATATATTTCCGAAAACGATTCGGAAAAATATTCAAAAAAGTACCTAAGTAAGTAGACAGAACGGTAAAAAACCTTAAACAAAAAATAAACAATTATTAGCCTCGAAATAAATGAGCAGTGGTGTATTTTATCGGAAATCGTCATTTTTTTATTTACTAATGTCAAAATTAATTACTTTTTAATTTTAGATTTTATTTTATGCTGTTTATGGATACTTTTAGTATTACTTAAAGTGGCTTTAATTTTTTTCTCGAAAACAAAGCTACAAAGAAAATACAAGATACTAAAAAGTTTCATTTTTAAGTGGTTAATTGGAAAAAATTATAAAAACTTTATAAAAGTCAGTGGCGTATTTTTTTCCTCAATAATATTGGCTGGTGGTGCCCACTGAGTCAACACTGGACCCAATAATCTTAATCAAGGTAGAGTTTTACAGGCGCCTTTTTACATTAAATAAATATACCAAATTTTATTCACATCAGTTAAAGCGTTTTAAAAATATTTAAAAAATTACTGACTGTTTTAAAAACATTAACGCTCTATATCTCGAAAACGAAGCGTCTCCGGACATATGGTTAACAAAGGTTAAAAGCATAGGACGCATTTAAGAGTACTCATATAGTATATTTCTTTTACCTTGTAGAACCGTTCTAGACCGTTTTCTGACCTGTCAATACTGTCAAGAACGGTTCTACAATATGAAAAAATGTCACAAAATTGTAAAAGGAACACTTATGGTCTCGTTTCGGGCGGTTCTGAAGCATAAAAGCAATACAGCAATTGCCGCTTAACCGCTGGGTAAGCGGAGTGTTAAAACCATCAAAATAAGCCATCCTATTGGTTTAATTTGATGGTTTTGACACTCTGCTTACCCAGGGGTTAAGCGGCTGAGTACTGCTGAATGGGTCCAAAGAATAGGTAAGCATCCAAATAAAAATATTTTTGGTCATAACCGGAAAAGAATATTGCCTAGCAACGGTTACTACCTACAGGAAAAATGCATTTTGGAGGTAAATAAAAATTGAAAATATTATGAAGATTTTTCTCCGATCAAAGAAAAAGTGTATTAGTGCTGTATTTCAACAGTAATGGACTAACCAGCAGGATGGTAGGCCTGAACCTAGGACTTTAAATTTTGTGGGGCGACAAATTTAAATTATATTCTTTTATTTCGATTTCAAAAAGAAAAAAACAATTACGACATGTTTTATTAGTATTAAGGTGCTTGATAAGTAAGGTAAAGACCTTGTTTTACCTATCAATTTGTTTTAACGTGTTACAATTGCATTTCAATCAGAGAAAAAATGGTATATGCAACTCATAAGCAAAGCATATTTTTAAAACCTTTTTTACTTTAGTAAAATGGCTCGGGTACTTTTTAATATCTTTTTGCCCTTAATGGTAAAACCACAGTTTACTTTTTCCCTAATAGAAATTACCATAACAACATCCAATTAAACCCAAACAAAATGTGCATAAGGCACAAAAAGCCGAAGGCACTAAAAGAGAAAAATTTAAAGGTGTGAAGAATTAATGATATGGGTGCCCTAAAATTAAATTTAAAATGTTAACATTTGAATACCAAATTAGATTTCTAAAGCTTTCTTAACTTATAATGTATAAAGTGTATAAAAAAATAATTATATAAGGCAAATCTTGTAATAAATTCGCAAATAATAAGTTCTAAAATCAATTTTTAAACTAAGTAACATATATACAATACTTTGGGCAGTTTAAGTTAAGAAAACCATCGTAAAAAAGATGCATTAGGTACATTTGGTTTAACAAGTAAATTAAGCTACTAGTAAAAAAAATTCTGGATAGATAGTTATAAGTACAATTGGACAAGATTCTACAATTCGCTTCTGGGCTACAATAGTGGCGCAACTAAAATACCATGAGTTTTGGACTAAGAGCAGAAATAAGAAATACACACATTTTTTTCAGCAGCAATACCTGCAGAGAAAATAATCAATTCGAAGATAATATTCGTTTAATCAAACTTAAGCTTTTTCTATGCATTTACCTTAGCAAAGAAAACTTTAAATTCGTTACCCGCTGCACATTGTAGCAATAGTTATTCAGGAAACCTTTTGCAATAGCCACTACTAAATATTTTGGGAAAATTATTGTACTACAAGCAATTGTAAATTTCAGAATGCATTATTATAACGTTTATTACCATTTATTGCTTCCGTTACCACTGCTCTTTTGTATTAAACATCACAACTTAATAACTACCACACCGCACAAAAGTTGAGCCTGTAATTTTAAATTCTACAAAAATAAAAGAAAAAAACTCCTTATTGCTTGTAACTTCCTTTGCACTGTAAGGTTGCATCTGTAGAACACTGTTTGATCTAAAGATGGATATTTTCACACTAACCAAAGGTTTATCTTTTAGAGCTGAATAAGATCACCAATCGTAGACCGCCCCTTAAGAAGCAGAAATGTCGAATAAACCCAGTAGCTTATTGTCAATCACGCCCTCTGTCAAAAACTAAGTGAACCTAGGTCCGTTAAACCAGTATTTGTCTTGAATATGGATGGAACTTGCTAATAATAAATCAATGGGTACAATATGTTAGTAATCATTGCTACACACTATTGTCCAAATTGCGTTAAAGCAACAAACCGTCATCAGTATCCTTTACTATAATATAATGTATAAGCAATAGGTAAAGGTATATCGGCCAGTAAAGCAACAACAAAGAATCTTCGTTAGTCATACAATCCGAAATCTTTACCTTCCGGTATTTACGTTAGATTGTCTCTTTTCCTCACATTGCCTATGTGTTATGTTATTTAGCTGATCTGGTATGTGCTACAGTAATGGAGCACTTTCTCTTCTTTGATATATCATCACACTGCTATACGAAGCTTTCTAAAATAGTGTAGAATTCACTAGCTTCATAGATAGTACGTTTTTAAACAAAACAGTTTAATAAAACTACAATCATTTTGTTACAATTTTTACTATAAATTGCTCATACAAGTTTTTCCGTGTAGTTACCACAATAAAAACTGTATTTTATTGAATTAAAAAGTCAGTAACTATAGTACTTATTAGGTGTTTTTCTCAATATAAAGTGCTCAAAGTGTAGACTGGTGCGGAACTAAATAGTTATGGAGAAGGTGTTTGTCTCGAATAGGCTGACTGTTGTCTGGGTTACTCGATATGCTGGGCACCTAGACAATGAAGAACCTGGTTACCAGGGCAATGGTAAGTCCCTAGTGTGGAGTTTCGTTATGCCAAATAAGGTCATTTTCTTCCTGTCATTGTTAATCCGGGACCGGTGCCGTCTCGGTGCGGGTATCTGGGGTCAGACCCTAAGGCGAATAACTACAGCTAATATACCTAAGCTCCTCGGCTTTCCAATACCTGCACGAAAAAATATATAACATGTTGTTTGGTATTGTATAACGTGTTGTTGCTTATCGGGTGGAAAAATTTTATTGGGCATATTGAAACCTATAAAGAATATCTGATAAGACAGACGTGATTTGCCATTAAGATATGTAATTAATTAACATTTTACTCAAGCGAATGATCCAGAGATAAATGCGGTATGTTACTAAATATTTATTAATTCCTATAATTACTGATGCTTTTGCCATTTTAAATTTTATTGCGGCTTATTAATATTATAATTAGTGCATTTTAAATATAAAATTCCAGTTTCGTTAAAGTAAAGATAGCAAGTAAAGTAAAATGGAGAATTGAATATACCGATATATCAGGATAAAAAAAAAAGAAAAAATGTCAGCCTTTCTGTAAGGTGAAGTGAAAAAAGCTAGATACAGGGTGTAAAAAATTATTCTGGCTTTAGTTTTGAAGAAATAATTCTGGTAATAATAGGCGTATTGTCACAATATTTGGCTAAAAGAGGTTTTGGAAGGTGAGAAATAAGAATCTGCTATCAATTTATTTGGTAACTTTAGGGAATAAAGGTATACTTGGTTAAACTTGATTTAGGCAACCGTTTTTGAAATATCTGGATTCAAAGAATTAGTTCCTGTACGGCCAGGTCTAAGCTATACAGAGCGTTTTAGAATTAGATACTAATCTTTTACGGTGTAAATTTTTAAGTGATTTTAAAAAGAAAAGTTCAAATAAACGTATTTTCTAAAAGACTTATTTATGAGATACAGGGAACCCTATATCTTTAAAGTTAAGCCATTTAGGACGTAGGCTAATATGAACTGAATACTCTAAAAGATAAGCATCTAGTTCTGAAGCACCATGGAAAGCTTAGACCACGCAATAAAGAAAATCCAGATGACTCAGAAACGGCCGTCTTAATCAACATTTACTAAGTACACCTTTTTCATGTTAAATATGTTATAAAAAAATATTAGAAAAAAAGTTACATACCCAGTGTCTTAAAAAGTTTTTAATTTTTGCAAGACACCGCAGGTCGCCCTCTAAAGTTAACAATAAAACTAATGGCAAATTCTTATTTCTCATTTTCTAAAACCCCTTTTAACCAAATATTGTGCCAATAGACCTATTACTAACAAAATTATTTATAAAAAACTAAAACCAAAATAAATTTTTCACACCCTGTATCTCCGAAACCATTCACTTTTTGACTAAAGTAAGTTGGGTTAGATCCTCCTATTTTAGAGACACCCTGTATATTTAGTTTTGCCAATTTAATTTTATTTTAAAAAAGAGGAAGCAATATTTATTCTTAAATAACAGTGTTTTAAAAATAATTTGTTAAAAGAATGGGTAGTTTTGCATTTAGTGGTGCATAGCTAGACTGGCGCTAGAAAATTTCATGTTATTTTTGATAAGTTTAAATATCGAAGTCTTTCCGCGATTTTCAAATTATGCGGTCACGTTTCGTAGGAGGCTACATAGCGTCCGCGGGTAGGCAGCTGAAGGAGTTGTACGGGCGTTTCTGTGCCCTTGGAGATCGAGAAAAGACTCAGGCTAAATTGATGGCATCTTTCTTCTGGAACTAAGCGCTGTGAGTGAAGATTCCTAAAAACCTAATGTTTTTATGTTAGCGGTGTGCACATGTTTTCGTAACGAGGACGGTGGCGCCTTCCACTGGAAGCGTCAGCAAGTGACAGTAAAGGTTATGCACAATACCAGTAGCAGTTCTTTGTTTGAAAGCCGACAATTAATGCATTGCATCGATTGTACAATTATTTTTTGGAATTGCTGGGAGTTACGATCTCGATTATCCAGATTTTCCGCTGACGAAGCCCTGGAAAGCATAGTCCAGAAGGAGGAGAGCTAATAGATTGGACCTGAAGGGATCAAAACCAAGAAAAAAAATTGAATAGAATAGAAGTTTTAATATTGGTCCCCTATTGATTTTACAACAAAATTACGATAGCCCATAAGCCAATTAACTCTAATTAAAAACCAAACGATTTGTTAAATCGTGGCATACCCAATATATACCGTAGTGAATCCAGGAGTAACGAATAAAAGTCTTGTTATTTTGTTCAGTGGCGGCTATTCAGGTGTAGTAAGTGAAGTGCCACTTCACCAGAAATAAATCATAAAACATAATAAAAACATATTACTATTATTCAATTCATTTTTCTCATTTCTATTCCTTATTTGTAAAATTCGCAATGGAAAATCTAGCAGATAAATTAACCGCTGGCGAGAGTCGCTTGCCTCCGCTTTCGGCAACGCGACTTCACAATCCGCGATTAGCAAGTGAATTGCAAATATAGAACGTACCGAAGTATACACCTCATGCGGGGTTTTGTTTACGCTTTACTTGCTGGCGGCCAGAATCGCGGGTGGGAGTATCAGGTGTATTGCTTGGTAAATCGCTAGCCTTAGCGCCTTTACACACTGATTGTTTTAGAGACTATAAAATTATTAACATTATCCATTAGGTGGAGTGCACAAAATGAACATTATCCATTAGGTGGAGTGCACCGCGGTGTATTTTTAGTGCTCGGAATTTTGATTATTAATCCTGGTTAGTGAAACGAAGTTTTTCTTGTCTTAAGCGTTTAAAAACTTTCTTAAGAAACAGTATATCCCAAGATAGACTTTCATCTTTGGCCAATATTTCAATTCAAAAGGAGCTTATACATTGCAGGAACTGATAAAAACTCAACCATTTTATGAAGATATAATTGATAAATTTGCTGCATTAAAAGATAGAAGGATCGATTTGGTGTATAAAATTTAGGATAATTTTCTAGAAACCTGCGACTCCGATTTTAACGAAATTTGGTACCCCCGTATACCAACGGGGCGCCGATCAAGAATCTGAAAGATTTTTTAGCGGAAACGTTTCGTTCTGGAGATATTCATCATCAAAGTTCAAATTTGAACTAAGCTTATTTTCCCTACATTACCCCTTCTTTTTGCACACAATTCTTGATTTAAAGCGAAAGTGTCACACAATATTTGATTTTCACCTTTTAAAACCCCGTTTTCTACGTTTTTCACATTATTTTTGCATTAAATTGCGTGGCTTTTCTTTGATAATGCGGCAACCATACATACACATAGGGCTTCATGGCACACTGGGATTTAAATGATTTAAAGTATAGCTATGCAATTTAATGCAAAAATAATGTAAAATACGTAAAAACGAAGTTTTCAAAATGAAAATCAAATATTGTATGCCACTTTAGCTTTAAATCAAGAATTGTGTGCAAAAAGAAGGGGGAATATTGTAAAAATAGGATTAGTTTAAATTCCAAGTCTGATAATGCGTATTTCAAGAACGAAACGTTTCCGCCAAAAAGTAATTCGTGATCAGCGCCCCAAAAACCCCGTATACCAAATTTCGTCAAAATCGGAGTGGCCGCAGGTTTCTAGAAAAAGACTTTTGATAGTTGAGTATTTTTAATTTTGCTAAAATGGCGAAGGCGCCTGTTTTTAGACCCGCGAGCCGCCACTGATTTTGTTAAATAATGTCTTACATTCTATTAGTTATTAGGTGTTATTGTTTTGGTAGATTACTTGATTGCCTGTGGCGTCTGTCAATGCAACACCCCGTATAGGTTATTTCCAAACTGCAGTAAAAGAAAATAGGGATTAATTATTTGCCAACTTAAAAAAAATTATACCGTCATAAAGATAAAGGTGTTGAACTTTTTAAAAAACTTAATTTTAGAAAAACTTAAGTTTTAGGGATTATTTATTTGCCAACTTTATAAAAACAATCATTTTACCGTGATAAAGATAAAGGGTGTTAAACTCTTTAAACAGTTTTAGTACCTATATTCTTCCTTGCTCGTAGAGATACGTTTCGAGGTCAATAATAAAACCGGAATGACACTTAAAAAGCTTTATGGAGATTTCTAATTTGTAGGTGGTTACAATTAAAAAACATAACTTCAAAGCTCAAGTTTTTATAAACCTTTAGAGAAACTAAAAACAATATTTTACAGGCTATGTTTTTCCTCGTACTATTAAAATAAATACGATGAACGCGGATACGGAAGCAGAAACAAATATTTGCAATGCATTGAAACGTCCTTTTTCGACGCAATAGCGAAAATTACAACTCTTTTATAATTGTAGATTGGCAGAACTAAGTTCAAAAATGAAAAAAAAAAACAGAAATCACAGAAAACTTTTAAAAGAAAATAAAAATAAAATAGTATATTTCCTAACTAGTGCTGGAAGTGCCACTTTTCCGCAAGCGACTGCAGTACGAAAAAGGCACTTTTGGCACGTGTAAGTCGCGTCCACATTAGTAAATAAATGTGTTGTATGTTAAATCTAGAATTCGGCGCAAATATTTGCGGCGCAAATTTCACGCTCTACCCACGTTCAATTTTACGTTGTGTGTCGTGCGTTCGTGCTCAAAACGTGTGTGACCTTATGCGTTGCATACTATTTTGTTATTCTGGATTTGTTTATATTTTTTCGCAAAGTATTTTATATTTTGTAAAAGATAAATTTAAATAAAGGGGATGTTCTTCTTCTGATACAAGAATATCAAAAACAAAGACTTTTATGGGATCCAAGCGATTAGTGGCATTTTTATAAAAACAAAAAGAATGATGCTTGGGAAGAAATCGCAAAATATGTTATACGTATTATTTCGAATGAAAATTCAGTTTTTATTAAAGTTTTCTGCAAGGCGTCGTTTTTGAAAGATAATAAGTTTTTAAAAAATAAAAATTAAGTTTTATTACCACATTACCTTTACATAATCTTTTAGAACATCAATTAAAGCACTGCATACTTCTGGAACTATCAATGATATGCTTTGTTTGGATATTTTAAAAAGATATTGAAGGCTTGTATATGAATCTCCAGTAGCCATAAAACGTAATGTGACAGCTAACCTTTCCTTCAAGGATATGGCTTCTCTAAGTTTGGTGTCCTTTTTGGTCCAATCTTATTTATTAAAATCTCAAAGTCATTTGTTGACATACGCAAAAAATTTTTGAAATGCCCAGTACTTTCATCCAAGGATAGCTGATATAATAACTTTACGCCATCAAATTGTTTTTTATTTTGATACAAATGTTTAATCCAATGTCGTCTTTTTTCTATTTTTTTCCTCCATTTTTTTTTGGATAAGATTTTGCACGACGATAAAAGTAGCAAATTAGAAAGATGGATATCAGTTAACTTCTATAATTTCTAAACAGCAAGTCATAATAACAACATTTGTCAAATCATTGCGTTAACGTAAATACGTCCACACTAAAACAATATTGCGGCGCAAATCTCTTTGATGTTGAAAAAACCGACAAACGACGGATCGCGTGCGTTGAATGTCGCGAAAATTTTTGCGTGTGTTTCTATGCGGCGAACTCGTCCACACTTGCAAAAATTTGAAACGCACATACAAATTTGTGCTGCATGGCGCACACAACGTAAATTTTACTAGTGTGGACGCGGCTTTAGGAACGCTATTTTTGCTACGAGCGTAAGAAAAATATAAAAACTAAAATTTTATTAATTTATTTTCTTATTTTAACACAATGCTACCTAATATGCTACTATGCCAAAGCAAAGTTTTCCTTTTAAATATAAAGTACATAAAAATCCTTTATTGCGACTCACTAATATTTGGTTTAAAATTTTTGTTCTTTTCTGCACTCGTGCAGAAAAGTGACACTTTCCAAACTAAATTGCGTGCGAAAAAGTGCTTCTTTTCACACGATAGTAGAAAATATATATTTTTATTAAAAATCGAATTATTAAACGATAGAAGAAAGATTTAAATGATAATATTTTAACCTACATACCGGCCCTTCGATCCATTAGCAAATAATGTATTGCTAGACATACAAGCAGCCTTAACCTAGGACTATTTTTGCAATTGCCATGGTAAATTGACACTTAAATCTTATAGTGGGATATTGGTGCTGCCATATAGAATGTATTATTAGACAATAAAAAACAAAAAAATATTCTGGTACATTGGATTGGGGCGCCATAAATCTTGGTTCAACAGGCCCCGAACTTATCAGTTCGTTCTTTTATTTTCAAAGTTTCTAGCTTGTGGAACCTGCTGCCAGCGAAGGTCTTCCCTTACCCTTCAGGTCTTCAAGTTTTTGAGTCCCGCGTACACAAACTCCCTCTTACCTTGCTAAAGACATCCACGCAGTGGCGTAGCAATAGGGTGACAGCAAAATGCTACGGGACCCCGTCCTGCTGGGACACCCGGTCAAAGAGGTTGCGATCTTAAAAGGATTTAACAATTTTACCAATATAAATTTTAATAGGTACTTAAAATCAATTAAGTTTAGACACAACCAAAGACCATTGACAAATTTAAATAATTAATTAGGATTTAAAAGCATTAATAAAGTAAGGATGATTTTAGAACGCATCCATTGGTTGCTTCATTTTGTGTCGCGGTACTTAAGTCACGCGGGCGAGTTCATGATGCTCGTTGCTGCGAAAATCCTGAATTTTATTTAAATTTAATAAATAAAGCAAAATTTATTAAAATATTTAAAAAAACATATTTGAATTATTGTCTAGGAAAATTTTTAGTTTTTGGGCCCACCTTCAAAGATGAAATAGAAAAGTCTACATGTATTAAATAACCTGCCTATTAAATAATAATGAAGAATAATTTTATGTCATGCAGCTTTCTTGAAGAATGTACTGCATGAATGTTGTTTGCTATAATATCTGTGGCTACAGTTGGTGCTCAAAGATCATTTTTAAGAATAAAAATTAATAAAATCCCATTTAAGAATAGAACAAACAGGGTACGTAACAGCTATGCTGTCTATTTGAAATTTTATGGCTCGTATTTGACACTGGTGATGATATTGATACGTTTGCGGAATAAAAAGCTTGGCAAGAAGCCTTCATCACAAATTATTTGGGTAAAAATTAATCATTTTCGTAATACCTACGCTTTTGAAAATTAGATGGTTAAATAAAATGGGCACAATATTACTGTTGGGTTACCATAAAAGTGATTTTTTTGCCCCGCAGTTCTAGAGGCTTATTGTGCCTTGACCCTACTTCCTTCCCATTTACACACAATTCATTCTATAACCTAGATGATTGCTGATCGCTCCGTCCTGAGTAGATCTGACCCCGAAAGCCAATCGCCCGGGTGCCTATCTTAGGCTGAAAATATAGTGGAGCGACGAGGATAGAGGCGAGAAAACAGCGCGATATCGCGTCAAACTCGTATAATCAAATGCATGCGTACATAGTAACTCAACGAGTTTGAGCGCCCAAACTCGTCGCGTTATGTACTATGTACGTATGCATTTAATCAAGTTTAAATTTACGAGTTTGATTTTGACACGATGTCACGCTCTTTGCTTGCCGCTATCCTTGTTGCTCCACTATGTTTTTAGCCTTAGTTATAACCGCACTTTACGTATTTACCTTTGGTGATCGCTGTACCGAAGCAGCCAAAAAAGAAAATAAAATTACAATGTGACGATTTTTCTTGGGGCCCCATCCAATGAATTTGCCACGTGCCTTAGAGGGTTGCGCCACTGCACCCTCGGTACGTTGGTATTTAAGCTTATAGCCCCTGTGAATTATCCAAAGATTTAAAAAATCGGTTGTCTGCAAAGTCGGTTGACTGACGATAGTTAAACGTGACAACGTCGAAAGAATAATTACCTTTATCGCCGCAATTATCGTTGCTATAAACAATTGACACCACATTCACTTTTTACTGCATGCTCACTCAAGTCGGAGAGAAACAGAAGTCGAACGACGCAGATATTGTGCCTCTTAGTCGGTCGTTCCGCGCTCTCGCTTGCACTTTAAGCCTTAAATGGAACGCGCGAGGTAACGGCACATAAGTCAGGTTTTTTGGTGCATGCAGCCGGGTCCATCGAATTATAAGACGTTGTCACGTTAAAAAATAGATCCTTTGCAATTTTAAAAACGGCATCATAACGTTTATTTGACGTAGTTATGTTTGCCAAATTTCGGAACATGGAAGAACATTGCATGTAAAATTAACAAATTTACGAAATTATTTGCCTTTGTGCTTTACTATCACGAGAAAAATATACCCAAATAATGAGATCATATCCGTAAGCATCTCATCAGATTTACGATGCAATCATAATCATTTATATAGCCTTTAATCATGTACTTGTGTCTTTTATAAAGCCCGTTAAAATTTAAGCAAAGAAATAGAGTGGTCAAGTGGCGTACCGAGGTTTATATCGCGTTTTTATTGCCAGATTTTATACATTGTAAATTTGATTGAAGCCGATAAGGGTTATTAAGAGGTTTAATAAACCGAAAAGTGACACAACATTTGTTTTTATCATCCAGTTTACAGGACAATTACTTACGTTGAAATATTTTATGGTCCTTTCCTAATTAATATCAAGTAAATTTGCCGCAGGTTAAGTAGGTCCTTGATAATTAAATGGGGGAGATTAAAATGTCTTTAAAAAGTTGACGATTTTATGAACTCTTTTACCCGCTCTTATAACAACTCGATAAAAAAATCGTAATAATTTTGTCTGAGCGGGATTTTAAACTGATCTTAATTGTATACTTTATGTGGTGGTAAATCAATCCAGATCTTAATTACACTATTTTATTAATATGCATCAAGTATTTAAAAATGGGCACTGGCTACGACCGCCGGCGGTTCCATCAATTTACGATTTATAAAAGAAAACCGCCGTCGGGCGGTTTTCTCTATTTACGTGTATAAAAACCGCCAAAAATATAAATAAATTCTTTATTACCGGTGGTTTTTACTTATTTTATTGGTAGATGCCGCCGTCCGGCAGCAATGCTTGTAAAAACTATTAAAAACCGCCGAATAATAGTTATAGTTAACCATACCTTAATAATTATTTATTTGCTTTCCCGTCATCGTTTAGTTTTCTTGTAGTTTTATTGTTAAATATTGTAGTTTAGTTATAGCATTGTTTAAAAAACAAATTTGATTAGTATAGCGGAATGGAGACAGGCAAATTAAACCACTAATGTAGTCAGCAATTAAATATAAGTTAAAATTCTTAAAAGGTGGAAAATTGTTTGTCTAAAAATTAAATGACGAACAATAAAAAACTAAGAAAGACTTTTTTCAATCGACTGTCGTGATCCCACTGCTGACCTAGAATTGCTTAACCACAGGGTAGAAAAATTTTAAAATAGGGAACCGGATTTTGTCTGATGCTGACGGGCCATCCCAGGTTTAGCTTCGATAAAATATTCGTAGATGTCAAATGTGTCTTTCAGTTTTATTTTTGTTTTTTATCAATAAATAAAAAAATATTTTACAATAAAACATATAATAATTAAGGTTAAGTTAACTGTAACTATAATTCGGCGGCTTTTAATAGTTTTTGTAAACAAAAACGCCGGTAATATTAAATTAATTTAAATTTTCTGGCGGTTTTCATATACGTTAATAGGTAAAACCGCCCGAGGTCGTCTAGCCACTGCCATAAGCAACTAAAAAATTGTGTTGCAAAAGACCAATTAAGTAAGTAAGCTTACCATTTAAATAGAGGTTGTGTGTAAAAAAATAAATTGGGTATGTAATTAGAAAAAAATCATACAATTGCTTTATTTTTATGTATCTTTCACTTTTATTTTAGTTGGTTTGGAGGGGTAAGTGGTAGCGCCATTAGTTTGAACGGGGTAAGACAGCGGCAAACGCGGCTCTCACTTAATCTGCTTTAAAAAAATTACCTATATCGAGCGCCCAACGCTTCTTTACCATAATTCTACTATTTTTCGTTAATTATTGTTCTAAGACTATTTTAAAAATTATTTAGAGCTTTTTAGTTTAATCTGCTTTAAAAGCGTGTTTCTTTATTTTTTTAACTAAATTTGTTGTTTTAAAGGGTTCCAACAAAATATTCTCCCCTTTTTCAAACTGCAATATTGGGTTACCTTTAGGTAAATTTAGAAAAATTACGAAAAGTATTTTTTACATTCTATAAATGTGTGGTACTTCCTAAAGCTAATCGTCTATATTACATGCAATATGCAGTAAACCTGGGATTGCCCGTCAGCATCAGACAAAATCCGGTTCCCTATTTCAAAATTTTTCTTCCCTGTAGTTAAGCAATTCTAGATCAGCAGTGGGATCACGACAGTCGATTCGATTGAATCAAGGAAGTAGATGTTTATCTTCATAAATTTAGCCACGACATTTAATCGAATTTACCTTCGGCAACAAACAGAAAAACGAGAGTTGCCGAAGGTAAACTCGATCAAATGTCTTTCTGAAGAAGCACATGCATCGACTTGTTTGATTTAGTCAAATCGAATGTCGTGATCCCCCTGGTCTAGTTGGTTCTAAGCAGAACTTATCAGTTCTATTCAAAATTAATCAGAACTAAGGAGTACAATTTTGGACTGAGCCTAAAGCGAAAGTCAAACCTACGTATAACAAAGGTAGTAACTACCAAGTAATCACCCATAGAAAAATGAGTGTCAATTTTAAGCTGCATCCAGACTTGCAACAATTCGCCGTGCTCCGTGCTGCATATTCACATAGCTCGGACGTGGACATGAACGGAATTAACGTCATTACAAGGGCTTGGCCAATGATTCACCGGTAACTCAGAGCTTGTCGTTTTTTGGCGCCATAGAAGAGCGAAAACGAGTTGGTTAGTTTGGACGGATGATTGGCGAATTGTTGCAAGTCTGGACGCGACTTTAGATGTAAAATTGGACTGTAAAGGGGATTAATTAATTTTGGTAGAGAAAAACGTGCTTAATAGCATAATACCACCCCTGTCACTATCTTCATTAATGAAGGGCGTTTCTACTTGTCCCAATATATCAGAATCAGATTATATCCAACTCTAAACCCCTTACTTTAAACCAACACCCTCATTGCAATATCCGGTGAGATATATTTGAAAAACAGTAATGGCCTAAACTTAATTATAAATCGCAGCGTTAACAAACGACCTATCTCACAGCTTTTTCTTTTAAGTTCCAATCTCCGATCTAACTTGACCATAAAGGTGTGAAAATGGGGTCCATAAACGGCCTTCCTGTGTTAATTTCAAGTAAACCCAAAGTCTTATCGCATAATAATCGAACTATTACCAATGCAAGAAGCTTAATTATTTTATAGGCCTCATCTTTCTCCACAATAAAAACACCAGTGGCCTATTACCATAAGAATCGGGCCAAAGATCAAATTTTAGATATATCAGGATTGCTTTAGGGCTATTTAGCGCTAAACAATAAGCTCTTTCACACCTATCTAGGGTACCATTAATTAGGGTTTAAGGCAAACTCATTTACTCAACGTTTAGGCGCTTTATTTTGCAAAATCTTCGGTGAGTTTTTATTATGCTAACATTTGTCTGAAGTGATCTATTGATATCAGTTGTCCCCCGGAGTGTTTTATACTGGGTGGTAAATTGCCTTAAAAAATCTAAATTTAAATTTTACTGGAAGAGATTATATCGTTGTTAATTACGTTGGACAGGGCACTTATGAAGGATTCTTTGAAATTATAATAGTTAGTCCCGTTAGAGCCGGTTATTACTGATAAAGAATCGAATAGAACGAATGTATATCGGAAATCTTGTCTGCTGGGATAATATACACCTTTATCATCGGCGCTATGTGTATTACGATTATTAGATAAAAAACTGGTACGGCAATAATAGTGGTGTGGGAGGTTAAAGTGTGTTTTATGTGTGAGAAAATGTTGATGTACCTAATCTAGATTGGTGAATGCATGTAATGATGTCGATTGGGTCATTACTTAATAAATATATCTTTGATATCGTTCAGTATCTTACAAACAAAAAATTAAAGAATAAATCACAACAGAGGTATACAGGGTGTTTCTCACAAGTTTCCCCCATTCCCTAAAGCTTTTTTACTTTTTACGGTAGAACAATAAAACTTGAGATGTCGTTATTTGGCATAATGGACTCATGGATTCATTAGTTTTATATTACTTCCGGTTTAACTGGATATGACGGCTTCTTTTAAATTTTAAATGGCACCACCGAAAATCGTTCTCTTAATTTGATGGAATATGACATTTTAAATTAAATGACTCCTAACATGTAATTTTTTAATACTTCTGCAAAAATTTTTCAATTATGTTTAAGTGCCATTATTAGCTAAACCGTTTATTTTAAGTAAAGTAGCCATGGAAAATTAAATTAAAATAGTCTTTTACTTTTTCACGACTTCATAAAGTGGAGACAAAGTTTGCAAAATCCTATTTATGGCCATTCCTTTATTTTTTTTTTGAGACATGGGTGGCTCGTAAGCATATTTAGAAAAGCATTTAATAATAAATAATTTCGTACCACATAGGCGATTATTCGAGTAAGAATTTTTCTACAGTCTACAAGCACATAATAGATTCAAGATGTTGTCATAAATCAATATCTATTATAATTGAGTACAATGGTTGGTTTAGAATGATTTTACTACATGCTTTCAATAAAAACCTTCTTCAAAATACCGTTTATGATACTGAAACTCCACAATAATCAAATTTGCTTAATTGAGGGCTATCTGAGTTAATAAGTTAATTATATTCCTTAGTCATACAAAGAAAACAAATATTATAAAATAATATAAAAAGAGCATGAGAATATGTATTCTTTATATAAAATACACATGTTCCAAGAAATTATATTTGAAATTCCAAAGAATAACACTTCGAAGTTATACGATAAAATCATGTGATTAGCAAAGCGGCGAACTGTCGAACGAGTTTCTTCATTTCTTGTCGCACTTAAAGTGGAGGATAAAATCAAATGATAACGTCACAAAGTGTACAACAAAATACATTTTTACCGAGTAAATGTTATGTATAAGTCTTGTTTCAAAAAAGATCAATATTTTATAAAAATATGCCATTATCGTTCAATAAATATTTTGATCCCGTTCGATTTTGATTTTTTCCAAAGCGTAAACATAAATATTTCTTATCGGTTTAATTTCGTTTAAAGTTGAATGGATTTTATTAAATCTTTTTACGGTAATAAAATGTGGCTTATCGGTTTTTAAAATCTTAAATACTACATAACACAGAGCACTTACGTAAGTTATTTTACTGGACTTTTATTTTATGTTATTATTCTGGTACTTCCATAAATTTTCCTTATAATAAGAGGAATACTCGTAAAAATCGAGCACTTTAATTACACATATGTATTTATAAGGGTCACCAGATTACATATTTGGGATTCAGACCTTAGACCAAAACCCGAAAAATATTAACAAAAAATACCCAATTTTTTAGGTTATCCCCCAATAACAAGCATTTTTATTTTTTTAAACAAAATTTTATTTGGCTTCTCTCCAGAATAAAGTTAAAGAGTTTATTTAACATTTTAGGAAAATTAAAACTTTTATATATTATGAAGAACTAATAAAAGTTTTGATTACTTTAAAAGAAATAAAATAATGAAATATTTAATATTAAGTTACTTACAATACAAAAGTTTTCATGATGACAACCACCAAAATACTTACACAAATCAGTATACCGGGTGCGTGGGAGGTTAAAGTGTGGACATTACTAGCAAGCCTGTTATTCTGTTGAAAAGTGTCACACAATTTTGCAATTTTAGTCGGATATATGGTTGGATAGGATGGAGATTTCTAATGTTTTAGATTTTATATAGCACATATGGTTTAACCGGTGTGTGCTCTCACCTTTGCTTTTTTAAATGAAACATCCTATATATTTTTCTAAAATTCAGTTTTACCAAAGATTTAAATTAAAAAGATGTACCACATGTTTTACCTATTTTAATTAGTTTTTTTTAAAAATGGCGTTCAGAAATATCATGTCATTTTTTTTTTATTTGTTAAAAAACAAATAATCGTAGAAAAGGAATTATTAACATAGGTATAACATGTGGTACATGCATTTTCTTGGAATTTTCTGAAGAATTTAATTTTAGAAAAATATATAGGGTATTCCATTTAAAATGGCAAAGTTAAAAGCACTTCCAGTCAAATCGGGTGTGCCACATAAAATTTAAAACAACACAACATCTCTCAAGAAAATGACAGGCTTGCTAGTAATTTCGTGGGATATTCATTGCAATAAAATTCAGTGTGCGTATTATAAGGAAAGTAGGCAACCATATTACAACATGTAAACTCGTTTTTGTGTCAGTTAAGAAAAGAACTCCTCTTGTCCTGTTATTTTCCGTGACCTTCCCTCCTGACGCGTTTTGTCTTCTTCACAGAAACTTAGGAGGCTGTACCGTGTCCATGATAAATAGCACATAAATCCAGAGTCTTCTTATAAAACAAATATTATTATCCTGCGCAGTGGAGGATTTACACATTTACCGCTTGTAAGTTTTTCATTTTCACCGCCTCTGAATTTTGATAAATTGTCTATTAATAAAATTCCAACTTTATAATTTGTGTTTTATCATCCTGGTTACATCAAGAAATTACAACAACTAATAAACCCAATATAGAAAATAAGTGACACTCTCGTAATGAGATTTAAAAAGAGCTCTCCCCTTTTCGACAGTTAAATGGGAATTTATTTTGTATAAATATTAAAATCTGATTACACAATATTTAAGGACCAAAATGACTAAATGACTAATACTATAAAACTGTGTACTTACGGAGATAAAAAATATTTGAATCAGTATTTTTTCCATCATCTCAGTATTAATTTGTTTTTTAAATCCTACAAGTTTAAGCAGTGATTTTTCGTATGTAAATTATTTAAACACGTAATACGTATTTTTCATAATAACTTTTAGTTTATTAATAAGTATATAAACCTTACCATATTTTTGGTAACAATAAGTTTATTCATACACATAGCGCAGCTGTGTTTATTCTTTTATGCTTGGTTTATTTAAAAACTCCACTTTGTTGAATATTGACAATTGATAACCGGGGAGTTAACTGACTGGCGCTCGTGTCGTCAATAAATGATTGTATAATCAATAAATGTATTTTGCTTTAAAGATTGTTTAAACCTCTTAATTTAATTACCTACGTTTAAATAATTTACCACACGAGGTACCACAAGATGTTAATATCTACCTAATCTCTTCTATCATAGTTTTTATCTACTTTTTTAAAAATATTTTTCCTACGACCACTTGTGAAAATAGCAAATAGCAGACTGGTTTCATGCATATAAAATGCGTTATATCACACTAGTGTTGCAAAGTACTTTACAGCACTAGTGTTGCAAAGTATGTCATTCTAAAAACTGCTATTGGTTTTGCAAGTGACATATTTATTGTAGTGACAGTAAAAAAGATTTTTACTTACCTTAAACAGTAGAACCCAAATTAGCGAAAATCATCTTATTGACGTTAAGTTACTGCACAGTATAAGCTTTCTTCCAATATTGAAAAGAGTAATAATAAAATTTCCGAAAAAATAAAAACATAAACAAAAATAGACATTACCACAAAAACAACTTTCACTGTCAGATCGCTCAGTGGCACAGTGTTGTCAGGTATGTACATCAAATTAAAAATCTCCCTTCTACCTTTGAGCACGCACCTTATAGAGGCAGCCTTGCCGCTTGACCGTTCGACTTAAAGCGCCAGAGAAAAAAAGCCTATAGATCAAATTCCTTTCTCTCTTTCTTCGTGTACTCAAACAACTAGTTAAATCTTTTTTTAATCCCTAATTAAACCTAAGGCTAATACACACTTAATGAATCCACTTTCTTTTATCCATTCATAAATAGAATCAGACCCTTCCGACGTTGCCAAATGCTTTCCATAAATGCTTTCCATATTTTGCATGGTAACTGACGTTTGGTAGTCGTTTTTACTTACTTTTAGGACTTTAGGTTATGCATTTACAATTTTCATATTTTTAATATTTTTTCTTAAAAATATGAGGAAAAACTGTAATTTTTACTTAATTTTACATGTGATGTTCAGTTTCATTATCTCGTTTTACCAATTTTACCCCACCCAGCACCCCTTTCCACTCCCCGGTCCCGTAAGTTTGTTTACTGATATTTTTAAAAAACGGAATATTTTGGATATGCACCACTTACTACCACTTAGAAGAGTGTCTACAATATGTAAGTATCGATAGTTTTTAAAAAACCCTTATAATAGCAGAAAACCGTATTAAACAATTACCGTTATTACCTAACAAAACCATACAATTTTTATTAAGTGGGGGCCTTTTTAAATTCCAAAATGAGAAAAGTTATATAATGCTTCTAGGTAGGTGATTTTCGATGTAAAAATATTGTCAAAACAGTATAATAGAGCAGTGAGGAAAAGTACATATCACACTAGTGTTGCAAAGTAAATATCACCCTAGTGTTGCAAAGTTCTCAATTGTTTTTTATTTTTTCTGAACAGACAAACTTTATTTTTTTTTGGTGAATAATTTGTGGTCGTAGGAAAAATAGTGTACAGTACTCGTGTGAAAATGACTTTCTTACACTCGTGGGTTTGTCGCACTCGGCTAACGCCTCGTGCTACAATATTCCCACTCGTGTGAAATTATTCATTTTCCACACTTGTAATGTAATATACTATACGATATTAATTATCGCATTATTACAACCCCAAAGAAAGGTTTGGTTCACCCATTAACAGTTTTATTTAATATTGGTTAGAGTTGTCTGCTACTTTTTAAAAAGTTATATTTAACAGGTGTAAAAAAAATAGGTTAATTTTTCACTTATTTAATTTTAAACTACAACAATATTTTAACTTAAACTACTACTTATTTTTCATATAACACAACATCTTATAATTTGTACCACTGGCATATGTAAGGGGGTGGTCAAGGGGGTAATTTGTTTTAATATTATTTTTTGATATTCTGATAAATAATAACGTTCAATTGGGTATTTAAAAATAAGTAATACATGTTAAAAATATATATTTACAATAAAATAAGGATTTTGGATCTCATTTTGTACGAGTAACAATTTAAAATTAGGATTAAATTGCCTATTATTGTCACCAAGATGTTTAATATTGTATTTGAGGGGTCTAGTTTTAAAGTATTCAATCTTCATTTGTAACTTTTAATACTACAGTAAGATTAATGTCCCGAAAGTTGGATTTCTCTGCGTTGAATTTAACTAAATAACGTTTTAGGCCATGACTTTATCAAGGAGAGAGGGTTAAACTTTAGAAACAGTAAATTG
Organism: Listronotus bonariensis; assembly: GCA_014170235.1. Classification (NCBI taxonomy): domain Eukaryota; kingdom Metazoa; phylum Arthropoda; class Insecta; order Coleoptera; family Curculionidae; genus Listronotus; species Listronotus bonariensis. The sequence goes on from JACEGR010005161.1 coordinate 63,334, forward strand.
CATTTAATGAAGAGATTCTTTGTTAACTTTTTATTAAATATAACATGAAAATTTAATTTTGGAGATTGTACACTTTAAAAGTAGGCTCCTCATTTGCTTAATACATATTAGACACAAAATATCGCAGATCATCTTTCCAAACACTTTTGGTAATCTTCACAATATTTTTTAAAAAATTTAGCAATAACTAAGCTTAAAAATAATAATATGATTGGGGGTACCAATGTGTAATTACCATGGATAACAATTGGACCTACCACAGGTCTTAACTAGGCCTCAATTAAACTGATCGGGAATAACAATTTTATTCAGCTAATTATATTTTGGGGCACAGACTTTATAAAACCAATTAAAAGTTCATCTGTATCCTCAAATAGGTATGGTTTAATCTTTCTTTTTAACTTTTTGTATATACTTCCAATTAATCTTTATTTTACTAGTCAGACACACGTTACACCTATACCGGGTGTTATTGTTACCCAGTGTCAACGAATCTATTGGACAAGCAATAACGTCTAGAGTTTTGGACATATCAAAATGAGACTTGGTAATGGGCAAATGGTATGAAAAGAGGAGAGTTTTCGAATATTTTTTACTTTTTGGTTACTTTTGGTTAAACTGGAAATGATTCCAATTTTGATTGATTTCATTTATTATATTTTAACATTACTGCGTCAATTTCAAATAGCAATTAAACATTTTTAAAAGTTTTTTGCTTACTAAATTTTTAAAAGCCATTTGTGGTTTTGTATTTAGCCTAGTAGGTGGCTATGATCTATTATTTATGACTTTTTAATTCAATCAATAAATTGGTATCGTTAGATTCTTTAAAAAATCCTTTATTCGAAAAGTGCTTGTCTAAAAAGAGTTGCCATTTGAAACATGCAAAAATGCCATTTTTTTGACGTGACAACGTGTTATAATTTGATGGACCCCGCTGCACGCACCAAAAACATGACTCATGTGCCGTTACTTCTCACGTTCCATTTAAGGCTTGAAATGCAAGCGAGAGCGCGGAACGAGCGACAAAGAGGCTCAATCTTCGCGTCGTTCGACATCTGTTTCTCTCCTACTTCAGTGGGCGTGCAGTGAAAAGTGAATGTGGTGTCAATTGTTTATAGCAAAGATAATTGCGGCGATAAAGGTTATGATTCTTTCGACGTTGTTACGTTAAACTATCGTCGGTAAGCCGACTTTGCAGAAAAACGTTTTTTTTATTCCCATCTTTCTTATAAGGCACTAAAACTGTGCAATTGTATTTTTCTTACATCACCTAGAGTCACTAGATTAGTTTGCGTCCAATCATGGCCACCTATTGCAATATTAAAAATGACTCTAAGAAAATCAAGAAAGCCTAAAACCTAATTAAAATGCCATATTCTGACTTATAAATTGACAATTAAAATTAAGCTTGCAACGTTGTTAAAAAGCTCCCATTTGCATAATTTTGAACTAGTATAAGAGTCCATGACAATGGATGGTCAAGTTTTTCTTATTGTTGTAGCAGCTAATATCGTATTTTTTAAATAATATAATTTATTAAATAAATGCAATAAAAAATACAATAAAAATAAGTCTACAGTTTGTTCTAAGTGATTTGGTAGTTGTCATTATAGATTCCGTTAAAAATTCTGCCATGAAGCAAAAGGTGCAAAGTCGGATTTGTTATGCCTGCAGTTTAAATGTAAATATTCAAGAACTTTTTGTCACTATATTCTATATAAAATTCGCGATACTTTAACTGATAACAATTTTTTGTATTATTTAGGTTTTTAAATTATAATGCCTTATACTTTGTCTGAAATTTAATGCTTTGTTTTTAAAAGTGCTTTTGCTTTTAACCAAGACACAAACCCAAAATCGTATATTTCGGGAAATATTTTTGACATTTTTGATCTAGATACCCATTTTTCTCAGCTGATTGACTCAGTTGCAACAATGCTGCTCTCTAATTTAAATTGCCAATTGTCTCAGGGATTAAAAAGCGATAAAATATACAGGATGTTTCATTTAAAAATTTAAAATTGAGGCTCTTTCCGGTTAGTGACTAAAAAGTACAAAAACATGCGAAAACTCTCCTCTCGTCTTATTTTCATATCTTGAATACTTTAGGAGTTATGGCTTTTTAATAAATTCATTGACACCCGGTAGAGTCTTTAAAACGAATTAAAAAAGGAACTTACAAATATTTTAAAAATTTGGGAACACTCCATGAATAAAGCAAATAAAAAAACTACTAAATTTATTGTAACAGGTATAGCAAAGTAATTTTAAACATAAGTCGTTTATTTGTAATTTTTTAATTACTTTTTTAATAGGCGTATAGCGCTTTATTAAAACAAAAATAATTGCGTATAGACAACTTTTAAGTAAAAAGAAGCTAATAAAAATAATTTAAAATAACTCTCTACTATTATTGTTGGTCAATGTAGTATTTACATACCAGAAATATTTTTTTCTTATCAGAAAATTAGGTGTAAAAGTTAACAAATCGGTCTTTCGCCTGTCAATAGGACCTTCACACCATACTTTATTTGCATTTCAGTATTATAAAAGGGTAACTGTGTTAAAGTAACACCTTGATGTTCGAAATATCAACAGGTTTTCAGGAAATAAAGACATCCACCCACGCCGATATTCAAACAATGGGGCGCGTGGCACCTTTTCGTTTATGTACCCTTAGTGAGCAAATAAACTTATCATAGCACACTTAACACGATTGTCCTTGTGTATTACTCTAAATTTGTTACAATAAAACTCTTTTCTGCTGCGTTCGGAATCTAATCATTTATTGACATTACAGTTATCTAGAGCAAGTCTTTTGTTATCAAAAACCGAAATTTCTTATCAGCTATAGGATATTTTGTAAAATATTTATGGTATTTATATAATGTCTAGCTTTTTTTAAAATTTTATATAGGTATTGACATTAAACTAGTATAGAAACAAATAATACCATAGACACTTAACAAATTAAATTTAAAATATACAGGGTATTTTACAACTTATTCGACAAACTTTCAGGGCTAATTCTACATACAAAAATATGAAAAAAACTTCATATAAACAATGTCCTAAACGTCTTAGTTTTCGAACTACAGGGTGTTAAAAATTTAAAAAAATAATAGTGTTTTTTAATAACTTTTATACGAATTGAGAATAAAATAAAAGCAGAGACTAATCAGGGTCAAGAGACCTTCAAGATAAGGTACCACTCTTTCCATTTATTACTTCAGGGGTGATTCTCACCCCTCCTAGAGGATTACTGTTCAGAAGGTGAAAGTGGCAAAAAATGTTTTCCCCTAAAATCAAAAATTGACGTGTCCGAGCGTTTCGTTGAAAAATCATTCGTATAATTTAAATCGAATTTATTTCAGACTTTTGGCCATCACTGTTTAAATGATTTTTTAAGGAAAAATGTTCTTATGGCAGGGGAGCCCAAGAGGGGATTTCGGGATTTACTACAGCGCGGCAGATTAATATACCGAAGGATACCTTGTACCCAGTCAAGTACGTTCACCAAATACGAGCTCCTTAATCATACAAAACAAAAATATATTCATCAGAAATTGTCGAGCGCGTCTATTAAGATAGGGTAAGTTAATTACATGCCAAACAGTGTACATTTCACTAATTTAACAATTTAATAGTAATGTAAAGAAAACAGAGGGCTACAAAGAAAAGCGTCAGATTAACATTTTTGACCGTGGCAATTTTTTTATTTTGAAATATTTCAGGGATAACGAAAAATTTACAATCCGATACAACCCGAACGATTTCCACAAGACGAAATAATATTAGTACTTTTTTATATATATTTAAAAGTCTATAGCCACCTTCTCCATTGATAAAAAAGTATACATTATTTAACACTTTTTCCTTTTATCATTTAAGCTTTGCAACCCAATAGGTCTCTGTGACGCTCGAGAAAATCCCCATTTAGCACCGTGGGCTCCTCTACTATTTTTTTCCGCAATTAGAAAATACCCTGTAAAAAGTATACTTTTAACACATATATTTTTTAAAAAAGTATACTTTAAACACATATATTTTTAAAAAACTTATTTTCAAACTTTAATATAAAAATGCGCTTAAATTTTCTTAACAATATTTCGTAACACCTTGTATATTGCTTAATTATTAGATTTAAAAATTGTGTTGACATTTCTATTTAACAAATTTTAATATTGGTTCTTCGTTGGTGGCTAAATAAAATAGATTTATGTTAAATATAATGGGCATTTTGCTAATAGAAATATTTTTCGGTAATAATACATTAAAAAACAATTTTTCTGAAAACTGTATAACATACGATCGCTTGATCGTATCCATTTACAATAAGGATTAAACTTAAACCTATTATAAATAAAATTAGATCTAACACATCAAGAATACTAATGCCTCTTTATGACCTATAACTTCGGCAGTTTTGTAGAGTCCTAACTATGACAAGCGAAAAATCGCGGCAACATAAACCTTTTCGAAGTTTAATCACGTGGTCAAGCGTATCGGTCTACCACATTCTGATATTTTTGACCACACTTTTAGCATTAGTATTGAAGATTATGCCGATTTTTGTGGTATATTATCGAGAACAGTATGTCACATAATTCTGTGACGATTTTTAAAACAGGTCTGTACCGAGCCGACCTGGTTAAAATATTTTAAGTGTTAAATTATAATACTTAATACTTTTAAAAATAACACATACTTACATAGGTAAATAAAATTTTTAAACGTACAAGAGTAACATAGTACATACTACCTAATATTAGTTTTTTTTTTACAATACTATAAGTAATAAAAGTTACTTAGTTGCCTACCTGTTGATTTGTATTCATAAAAAGTCCCTATTGGACATTGAAAAATTTTACTTTTTAATAAGAACATTTAGTTTTCACCCATCTTTATTTTAAAAATAATTAGAATATAAGGACAGAAAACAAAATAAGAACTCAAAAAATGGTAGAAATAAAGAAGTCGCTCGCCGATAGATTTCTACGGCCAGGGCAAAACTTAATTTCTTAAGATGAACAGGGCACCCAACGAAGGACGATGGAGAAACATGGCGTTCAACGTGGACCAGCGGTAGAACGTGGTGCCCAACGGGCGCGGTGGGAAAATATGGGGCCTAACGTGAGTGATGGGGACATATGACACCCAACGTGGGCGTTGGGAAAACATGTCGCTCAACAATGTGCTATAGATTTTGAAACTGTATTCGCTGCTTTAAATACAATTTTTTTGCAAAGTTTTTAAATACTAATTAATTTAAAAAATTACCTAAAAATGTTAAGTACAGGTTAGTTCTAAAACCAAAATAAATATAACGTTTTAAAACTGAACTTTAAATTTGCTTTTTAAAAATAATTAAAAGTGCAAATTGTGTATTGTTGATGAATGTTTAAGGCACTCCGCACATGGGTCGGTAAAGCAGCTACGCGACCGCGATTTTTACAGCCTTTGACAACACGTATGCATATCTCAGCAATCCGCCTTTTTTAGTAAATAAATACAATACAGAACAGTATTTTTTTACAGTGTGTGATATAAATACATTATTAAAGGTAAAGTTCTTTGGGCATATGGCTCATTAATGACAGTAAAAATAAATAAATAAAATAATAAATTATTTTATTTATTTATTTTTACTGTCATTAATGAGCCATATGCTCAAAACTTTACCTTTAATTATATATATATTTAATATTAGATTTGTAAAGTAATTAAAAAAACGTCCTGTACTGAACGAAAACAATGTGGCAAATAAAAAAGATTTAGTTTAGGCATAGATTAAAATAATTGTTAAAAAAATATATTTTAAAAATAACGTCCAATTTTAAGGACAAGAAAAATAAAAATATTTGTCTTTGGTTTTTAATCTTTTTTTTTTGCAATATAGGCATGTACTTTGTATTTATTATTAAACTTTTTATTTGTGATAAAATTTCAATCCATAGGGTTTTATAATATATACTATATATATTTAGTAAATATTATCTAAATGTGAGATTTTTCGCTATTTTACTTGTGTTAAGTTAAAAAAATAAAAGCATTTACAAGGGTTAAAATAACCTATCTATTTACCTGTTTAAAATAAGACAACTTAGTTTTATTTGAAAACCATCTTTATTCTTATTTTATAGGTCTAAAGATGGCACAAAATCGCATTTTTTTTTAAACTGGAATAAAGTGGTTTTACAATAATTGAGGTGACGATATATTTTTGTAAAATTTAGTAAGACAAAGATTTTTGTTCTTATTTAAGCAATCAAAAATTTTAATTAAATAATTTTAAAAAATTTAAACCGAATATTTTAGTGATTGAAAAACTTACAATTTTCTAATAGTTCAATGGTACCAACATTAGTTTTTAATACTGTCCTGCCCTGAAGTACCTTCATCCATTAAACACATCGAACCAAATATAAATTTTAAAATTTACCATTTTAGCTATTTGTATGTTCTTTGTGTTTATGAATGGGTGCGAGGTGTCAACTCCATTCTCTTGTAGGATTCCTGGGGACGCACTTTTCTATCTTGAACAATGTTGTCTCACGCCTCACCTTCAATGAATGCAATTAAAGGCCATTCTTTATAGTTCTTTTCATTCTCTTGTGCTAAAAGTAATGTTCACACTGGTTCTTTTAGAGAATTACCAGCCGAAATTTTTGTAAAATCGTTCCATCAATCGGGTTACCAAAGCTAAAGCAGTAGACAAAAAGTATTCGTTTCGGATATTTCGAAGAAGAGGATTACAAATGTTATTTAACGACTTTATGGAGTTTTCAAGTGGGTCTATTGGAATGTCATTAAAATATTTTTAAGTGTAATTTTTGGTGAAAGACAGAATATCTGCTGTAGGTAAAGTACTATGGAAGATTAACGGATTATTGTATGCGAACTTCTCAATGCAAAACTCTTTTAAGTGAGTTTTTGTTACTTGCTACTAAGTATATCTACAAATAGAAGTTTAAAAATAAATTATAAACTACATATTAAAATGGAAATTCTTAGTATTTAAAAATAAAATGAAGAACATTTAGAAGTTATTCACTTTTATTATAAAAAAATTGTTAGATATTGTGCAGGAATCGCTCTTGAGACAAAACATTTTAATAAAAAAATATTAGGTTTGTTCGTAGAGCAGTCAGAAACTGTCAAAAATCGCCAGACGCATGTGCATTTTGGTAAAAGCGTTCATAGAGAAGAAATTTCAAACCATTGATCAAACATCTTCTATTCGCAAACGTCCAATTTTTTGTTGTGAACTAGTTTCCAACCATTAAAATAGCTTTGTTCGCGGGTCTAGTAATAAACTGATTCTGAACCAGAACCGAACTGGTTTAGAATTGTTTTAGAGCGCATGTCTAGTTATTTATTAGTTCGGAATTTTTATTTACCGCGAACGATTCTCTATACAGCTGAGGATGTATTCTAACCTAGGCTTTTGGTTAGGATTTTTAATTGTTAAATTGGATACTACACAAAAAAAAAAGTAATTTTAATTTGTGGGGGCCTTAGAAACGTTTTAAAAAGTATTTTTACAAAATTTTGTTTAAAAATAAGCTGTTGTTGCTGTGCGAAAACTGAATTTCATATCTTTTTAAAATTTTGGCCCAGTGGCGTGGGCCCAGTTGGCATTTTCCGTCATGCCGTTCGCAGAGTTAAAAAAATTCAAACTAATCAGAACATTATTTCCAACTAAGCATGCGCATTAGAAAATTGGAAATTGGTTGGTTCTACGAACAAAACTATTGATAACATGACCAGGATTATTATTTGATGATACCATGCAAATATCTTAAAAGGCATATGTAATGTTTACACTGCTTTTAAGCAGACGATCATTATTTAGATTTAATTTTAAAGTACTGAAAATTTTTGCGAACAATTTTTTATACCTTATATCTCCAAAATCATTTATTTTTACCTTGTATAACTGTATTATTAAAAATAATACAGGTTTAATTAAGCAACAAAGTTGCGTTCTTAAGAAACGTTGTATTTGCAATACTAAATACTATGCAGCAAATTTAATACCTAATTTAATATTATGGACTTAAATAAACAATAAACAACATTGCTGGCCGGCAACAATGTAAAAGAAGGCAGGTGATTGTATGGGCTTTAGACTCCACCGACGGCGTACTCGGACGTACTTCAAGTGCCAATTGGTGCGCTATTGGCGGCATTTTGACCATTCTCCCGCATAAGAACCGAGAAGGCCTGACGCGACCACAACGGCACGAGACCGCGACCATTTGTGGAGTTAGTCAATTGCGCCGATGCGTACGTAAGTAATGAAATAAAATATGAGACTTCATATTGGGTATAGTATTTTAGTATTTTTAAGTTTAAAATTAATTACTTGGTGCAAGAACTAAATCGCCGCTTAAACGTGAAGCCATTTTGGCGTCGGTCGTTTGGAAGTGAAGCAGTTTTGGCGTTAGCTGTTTTGGCGCTGGCCATTTTGGCGTCAGGGTATCCCTTAATATCTTTTAGTTTTAAAATTATTTTACTTACGATGAGACCTACATATATGATACATATACTATTATGTTTATTCTATTATAATTATTTAGCTGCTATTAAGAACAGAAAAACAATATTGGATACAATTTTCGAAACTTCTTTTATTATACCTACCTATTACCTATATGACCTAAAATAATAAGTGTATACACTAACATAATTTATATATTAAATTTAAGTTTAAGTTTAACTCTACTTAAGCGGGTTTTACACCTGACAAGTAATTGATCAATTAATTGAACAAGTGCTTGTTCAAGTGACTTGACGGTTAAAAATTTTCTCAACTTATTTATCAAGTAGCTTGCTCAAGTACTTAAAGAAATTAAAACTTGTCATCAATATTTTTTAGGGGCTTTTTAGTAATTAGTTAATAGTTAACATAATCCTATAAAACCATTTGATGAAATTGAAAATAAATTTGACAATAACTTAAAGAAAGTAAAAACATCCAACTTTTCAATTTCTATATCAAATATTTGACAAAGTAATTGAACAAGTTTTTGATCAATAACTTGTCAGGTGTAAAGCCCGCTTTAGTACCAAAATATTAGCTTAATATAAGATATTATTAAAACCTAACCTTGTTTTTTAGTAGAAGTACCCCCAAATATTTAGGCGACAAAAAACTTCAAGCCCTACAAAAAGTAAAAATATTAAAAATATTTTTTGGTTATAACTTAAGTTTGCCGTTTTAGGCCAGCCGCACACATCCTAGATTCTAATTCTACTATCGGACACGATTATCTTAAAGGTAATTGATTTATCATATGTTTGACGTAACGCCCTATCCGATATCCGATCGGATGTCTGCGTCGCGGTCATAAAAACTATAATTAATTAACCTTTAAATAATTATATCCGAGAATGGCGTTCGTGTGCGGCCGGCCTTAGAGATCAAATCTGTCACTTTGGTCCATCAAAAGTGACCAAAGTGTTTAAACTGCGTCGTGTAACCTTGGTTTACTCTACTACTTGTATCCTAGGAACAAACCATATTTTATAAAAATTAAAAATACCTACCAAAAAAAATATTTGGTAAATTGGTAGAAAGTTAGTTACTATTAGCCACAGTCGGATGTAACGAAATTACAACAAACTTTTACAAAAGCTGTGTCAAAAATAACTCTAGTGTAATATCACATAATATAAGTTAGGTAAATTTAAAAATAAGTATTTTTATCACAACTTTTTTAATATCCGCTTTAATTTTGTCACATCCGACTGTGGCCTTAAATTAACCCACGCCTCATGTTGAATATTTACAAAAAAAAATTCTACTCGCGTTACTTTTCTGCTTGGATTTTAGTTATAAAAGAGTCACTTCTGCGCACTAGTTCGGAAAAGTACTTTTTAGCATTTCTTTAGAGCACTAATACGGAAAAGTAGTGCAAAAATATCGAACGATATTTTTGCGCAGTCGCAATGAAGGATTTTCATGAACTTTATGTTTTAAAGAAAATTTGGCTCTGGCCAAACCAACTAAGAGGTGAAAGAAACACGTTTTCTAGACAAAAATATTTCCACAACAAAAAAACTCTTTTATTCGCTATTAACCTGCAAAATGCCACAAATTGGATTTTTACTATTAATATTAATAAGTATTATACAAGATGTAGGTATTAGGCAGCATTGTATAAAAATAAAAGAGAATAATAAAATTTTGATTTTATGTTTTTCTCGCTCGTAGAAAAATAGCATTTCTAACACTGGCGACGCTAAGGGGGCCAGGGTAGCCAGGCCACCAATTTAAAATGGCTGGCCACTTGAAAGTGTCGGGATACAAAAAAAAAAAAGTAGTTTTTTTGCGTCTAAAATTATTGGGGGCAATTTAATTATTGTGAGTTAGGAAAATGAAGGTAAGAACCTTTTCTTTGGACCTCATTTTTAAACTTGTTTTATTTTTGACCACCCCCAAAAACCTTTCGCCCCCTTGGCCACTTCTTAAGCAGAAAGCTGGCGTTGCCAATGATTCCTAACACATGCCCAAAGTGCATTTTTCGCACTTGATTGCTGAACTGGAGTCTCGTGCGAAAAAGTGGCACTTTCAGCACTAGTTAGGAAATATACTATTTTTAGTATATGTCAAGAAATATGTTTTAGCTGGAACTTCAACCATCTGTTGTTAGACTTAGAGTTGACACGACATTGTAAAAACGATTCAGAAAACAAAAGAATTAACGTGTTGATTAAATTTCTTGCAAGTATTTCCATTTATAAAAATCTATAAAGTATACTTTAAATTAACAACAAATAAAACCGTAACAATGTAATAATTGCTATAATTCTTTGCATAGCTCTAGACGGGTAAATACTCGAACACTAAATAAAAACAAATAATTTAAGCTTAGAGTTGAGCAATTTACTTAAAGCCCGCTTCATAAAACTCCCGAAATTTATTTCGTTGGTACCCAAGGTTACTATGGGACTTTACTGGACCATGAGGTAATCTTTACCACAAAAAGATGGTCGTTGATTTTTAAAATTTAAAAGGACGCAATTCTATCGGAACTGAAGCCGATGACCATTGGTCCGAAAAATCACTGTACAGGCGTCGAAGCGTGTCAGAAATGTAAACTCTGGTTAATTTTAGGTTTAAAAATGCGGTTTATTTCATAACAAAACGCCGAAGCGTAAAAATTGTTTTAAAACAGTGATTTTGTCTCGAGGACCAATATTGTCTTTTGTGGTATTGGTATTTTTCTACTAGAAAAACAAAATTAAGAGTTAATGACTAATAAGATAGCAATTTAATATAGGTAATTAAAATAAGGGTTTTTATAAAATACAAGCAAACAGTAATTTATTACATAATTAATATTTACACAGGTAAAAAATTAAAACGTTTTACTAAAACATCAACTTCAAATTGAATTATTTTAAGAATTCCCAAGTTGTTGTGTTAAGGGTTAAGTCTCACTAGTAGTGCAGGTTTCAGAGTCTTTGATCTTTAACCCAAAACCCCGGTCCTTCTTTCCTACCAGCCAAAAATGCTTTTTTAGTCGAGTAGATATTTTTGGGTAGAAGTTATTTTAAAATTTTCGCCCGTGGTGGCGCAATAACGTTGTCTAAAAGGTGCTGTGAAATGCAAAATCTGCATATTTCAGTACTTGAATAACGTTAAGGGACTAAACGGGGGGAAGAAAACTAAAGGGTTAAGTTAAATATGTTATAATCCAAAACCCACGGTACTCTGATACTTAGGCATAGGCATTCGTGGGTCGTAACAAATATTTAAAAAAAAAAGGGTTTTGTTCTGCTATAGATTATTATTTTCTCCACCTTTTTCAAACACATTTTTTTTAAATAGATACATTTTTATTTAATACTTTAATCATTTAATGTGATAATAAGTAGTTCTTGCTTTTTAAAAATATATAAATGTTGATGGCATTAAAAAATAAAACGTCTTCTTTTTTAGAAGATAAACAAACCCTATCGGTTTTTTAAAATAACTAAAAATGGAGCCTTATAAGAACTTAAAAACTTTTTTTTAGACCATTTTTTCGCAACCTTTTAGTTTTTTTGCATGATTACTTTAGGGTCCATTTTCTGGCTCACCTTATATAGTTAAAAATTATTATAACGATCTCTAAGCAACTTTCAAGAATTTTTGGTCTTAATTTAGGTCCAGCACACCCTGTGTAGCAAGAAAAATATTTTTATAAAAACTGATATAATATCATTAAAAATAAAGTATCCAATCTACTTCTTATACCCACGCAAAAAGACAAGAACTTTTTTATTTTTTAAAAGTGTTTTTTAAAAGTATACGAGTATTTCATTAAATTAGATTAGCTTGAAGATAAATTGAATATCCCATATCACTGCAACCTGCTTAGGTTTATTGTGTGTCCTCCATCCATATGTTAGAGCTCGCTATCCAAGCTGGTTTTTTTATACAGACTCACAAGTTTGAAACTGGCTTCTTGGTAAATTTTGCCGCTATATGTTTTTCCTCAACCAGCCTTGCAAACCGCAGACGACACAGTAGCACCATAAATTTCTGCAGTTTTTTCTTCTTTCTGGCAGAACCTGCATAGCGTCGGGAATAGTGCAAAACCGCAAATCAACCACATATCTGAGTTTGATACTATTTAGAAGATAAAAACATTTTGATAATATATATAATAATTTGAAAGGGGCTAGATATTTTTATATGTTTTTTACCATAGATTATCCGTTCTGGCTACATATCAAGATCTTATGGTACGTATCCACCAAAGCATCAATAGGAAACTTAATTGTTAGTAATTGTTGCTTTGTGTTCTCAAATTGCGGAACAAAAAATGTCAACAAGTTTCAACTTTTGGTCCCCACAAAATCAACTGAAATCAGGAACATTTTTAGTTTTGTTTATCGTTTTTTACGTTGACATATTGTCAACTTTGGAAACTGAATGTCTTCACCGATGCAACAACTAGGTAAATTTGTTCCTACTTGTTTCTACTTTTCCTTTGATCTTACCGACTTGAAATAAAAACACGAAACATTCAGAATATTTTTATTTTAAAATTTTCAAGGGTTAGTCATTTTTTAAAAATGACTAACCTTTAGGAACATTATGGAACTTTTTGGAAACATGCAACATAAACAAAAAATTATTATTGCTTTGGTGGATACATACCTTTACCTTGAATGCCCGCGAAATTAAAAATAAGCTGTATTTGTCAGATCGATACGCGAAATTATTCAATTTTAGTTACGCGGATTTGCACTATCCCTAATGACAGGTTATTTTCCGCCAGACCCATAGTTTCCAGGTGTTTATTTAGTCTGCAGTGATCTATTAGTTTACCCACTATTATTCTTACCTCCTTCCGGTTGTAATTCAGTAGGCATTTTTAAATTATTATAAATATTTTAACTTGATGCTGTCCTAGTGTTCTTTTCAACCAGTTTTTAAATCCCCTCATGATACATGATCCAATAGATTACTTACTTGGCATGACGGAATACTACGGTACGGCTCTGGACCTACCATTGATCTGCCAGCCCCTACTTTGACA
>JACEGR010005162.1:0-76872 GCA_014170235.1 Listronotus bonariensis
TAGCATAGAAAAGCAGAATGTTTTCTTTTAACTGTCTTTAAAGCGGGTAAAATACTTTGTATAATACACCAAGACAGTAGGGAATTTTTTTCCTTGTGCTTTTAACATTCATAGCCACCCCGCTACAATTGATGCTCGTATTTACTGAATGCGATTTCAGTAGGCATCAACGGCAGGATTTAATATCCTACCGCTGGACAATGAAACTTGTCTAATAAGTAGAAGCTGGTTTTCTATGCTATTCACCACGACTCGATCCAGCCTCACTGATGAGTGCCTGTAAGGCAGGGCGAAACCGGTCTGGGGAGAGAGTCGTGGTGGATAGCATAGAAAAGCATGATGTTTTCTTTAACTGTAAAATCCTTTGTATAATACACCAAGACAGTAGGGAATTTTTTCTTTGTGCTTTTGTTTATATATATATATATATATATATATTGTTATTCTAAGGCTCAAGAAAATTACTTTCTTATTAAATATATATATATAGCTTTAAAAACGGTAAAATTTAACAAAAAAAAACTTACGTGCAAAGTGAGTTTTCTTAAGGTTAGAGTTGTAATAAGAAACATAATCAATTTATTGTTTTACATATTTCTTCTGACAATTTTTTTTAACTTTTTAAAAATTTTACATTTTAGTGTTTTCTAGAACATCTTAATAAATACTGTTAAGTTAATACATATTGAAATCAATATCGGTAGCAGTGTTACCAGGACAACATTCCTTTGCAGCATTTTTTTTTGTTAAATATTACCGTTTTTAAAACAATAGGTTGCTTTTGTAGATTAATTTTTTGATTATATATATATATATATATATATATATATATATATATATATATATATATATATATATATTACTTTTACACCCTGTATTTGCCTTATTATGAACTTTTAAACATAAGAATGTTTAGTTAAATTTTGATATTTTAAAATAAATAATCGTTGTTTCAATGAGCACCTTAAATACTAAAATTACTTGATGTTGCTCCTTTTTTTATTTATTATTTAAACCAATAGAACTGTAAAATAACTTTTACATCAGTACTCCTCTAAGACCCATTTATTAAACTTAGTTGTATTTTTTAACCCAACATTATAAGAGTAAGTAAACCTATTAGATGTGATGTACATTTTTGTCATCAATAAGTATCAATACATTGCTATATGACTAACTTTTCTTTGTTTTTAGGAAATTTAGTTTTCCCCTGTTACCAGTGTGGTCGTAGTTATAAAGCAAAAAGGTCTTTGTGGAGACATCACAGATACGAATGTCAAAGAGACCCGAAGTTTCAGTGTCCGATATGTGACTACAAGGCGAAGCAAAAGTGTACCGTAGTTGCCCATGTGATGAGCCGGCACCCCAGTATTAAATTGAAAAACACGAAATGTACAAGGTTGTCAATGAGATATCGGGGTTTAGAGGTTTTTTATAAAAATACGCGTTTAGAAAAACCCCATTAAAAGCTTCAGCAAATGTGAAAAATACACTTTTCACACAAATTATTGCATCATACACGTTGGAATTTTTCCATAAATTATATATTTAATTGTTAAGGTATTAAAACAATGAAAAAAGAGAAACATAAAAAAGGTCAACCTATAACTTTGGCGTAACCGTTTTTATTTCCTGTTAACGAAATATCCTACAGGGTTAATAAAAATAATAATAAAAAAATAATATCGTTTTTATCGCCCTGTATAATGTGCTGTTGAAAGAAAGTATTTACATGGTGATTAAATTATACCTTTTCTTATTTCTCATGTTTTCCTTATTGAATTGTGTTAATACGGTAATTATTTTAAAAAATAAGCCTTTTAAAAGCCCGATGTTATGCGATATTTTTTGGACAGTACATAGGTTCATATTTAAAAATAGAGGTCTTACTAAGCTTTTCAATTCGTATTTTTTAAGTATCTGGTAATGTGTAAATTAAAATCTATGTGTAAATAAAAAGTAAACTAAAGTTTGATGTAAAAATGTTTGCTATCTCAATAAAATTAAACGGTTAGCTAGCTGTAAAAACATAAAATCAAAGTACTCAGTATATCATCCCAAAAATAAATATTAACTCTACGATGATTATTTAATAATATACAGGGTGCCCCTAAAAGGTCTATACTAAATTCTTTGGATCAAAATACAACGATCTAACGCAATTTGCCTTTGTCCAAAAGATGAAAAGTTTCCTTTTTATTTAGGTTGGTTCTTAATATATTTTTAATATTAGAAGATTTTCGAAAAATTTAGTTTTGAAGGTTTGTTCGAGGGTAGGGAATTGAAATTAGCTTTTGTTGTATAAGGACCCACCTACAGTCTTTTTGTTCATAAGTTAAGGACAGCAAGCGGCCACCTCTACAATATACCTAAATATAACCAGATTAAACAGCAAACGTTATAAAAAATAAACAAATAATATAAAAAATTAAGCAAATAACAAAAATAAAACGCAAAGAAACGATTGTCTTTTTTGTTAGTTCGGTGTACCTATGGCTAAGAAATTTGTGAAAGCATGTTGTTACAGACCTTTTAGATACACCATGTAAGTTATTAAATGATAAGTGTAGAGTATTTTTTTTCTACAGTGTGCTAAACATGATTGGTAACATTTTAATATAAAACGTCTGCTATGATGCGACGCGCTTCTAATGGACGCACTCTGACTTGTTTACAAGTCAAACGAGGCGCTAGCCGTCCGTTCGTCCATCTCTAGTGGACAAGACCCTTTATAAGAACAAATGTGTATGTAAGCTATCATGTTTTTTTATTAACGAAATTATTTTAAAACTTTCGTGTATTTAAAGGCGTTAATAATGGTAATTTTTACTTCTACATAATTACTTTTTTTAATTTTATATGTTTTGATCGGTATTTTCATTCCTGATGTATTTTATTTTTAATTTTGTACTTTGAAGAAATAAAATAGCAATGTACTTATGTATCTTTATAAGTAAAATAGGTTCTAAACTCAATACAATATTTATTATACCCACTGGCGAACTTAGAGGTATCGGAGGGGGGCGAAAATGTAAGTGGGGTCCTTATTTCACAGAATATCTTTCCTTCTTCCCAAAGATTGACAATCTAAAAAAAGGGCAAGTTAAAACAATGCCGTTCAAAGATAGCATGTTTTTTTTGTACGTTACCTTTTTTTTAAATACCCAGGGTCCCATCTTTTGCTTTGCGAGGGCTCCTTCTTACCTGGGGTCCCCCTCTCGGTTCGCTAGTAATTATACCTTAGATTTAAATGTATTTTAATTTTCTTGTGATACTATTATGCTACTTTTGGTAAATTTGTGTATATATTTTTGTAGTTGCGATAACGTTTTTCTTATATAGAATTTAATAGAACTATTTTTATGTTGTCATTTTTCTTGCCATTCTTAGTAAACTTTATTATGTGCATAAATAGATGTATTAATTTGATGTACCTCAATAATATAATGTGCTACATAATTCTAAACTAGTCAATACAAATTAAGCAGTAAGTTTTATATTGTTTTATTTTTTTATTAAAACTTAATAAAAATAAATTAATTTTTATTAAGTTTAAAAAATAATAATAAAGGTCTACTTTTCCTTTTATAATACCTACAAATAAATAGTTTTTTGTTGCATTTTTATGATTTAAGGTAGTTTTCGTGGTATAATATTGTAAAAAAATTGATTATGCGCATTGTAAAAGTACACAAGCTTGCAGCTAAGTGGACCATAATTTTTATGCAAAACTGTACCCTTTGAGACGTTACTTATATCAAATTTATACCTATGTAGTTTTGATCCGACAACTAAAATATCTCCACTAGATTTATAGGAGATCGTATGTACAGTCAGTCAAAAAGTCTCCATACACTAGTCTTTTAAAAATATTTTTATGTGTGCTTCTTAATTTATGTTTATTATCAAAAATATTATAAGTAAATATCAGCAGTCCCTTTGGGAGTTATAAAAACAAAACTGAAGTATTTTATAACACTTTATTTAAGCAATGAAAAATTAAATAGTATTATTAACAAAAATACCGTCAAGAAAGTTTCCATACAGTAGTATTTTTTATTATAAAATTGATTAATACTTCAGGTCTAATACTTTGTACAGTTACAATTTACTTTATTAAGTGCATTAATTCTTTTTGGGAGACTAAATACAAGCTTTCTTGTAACTGCTGGCGGAATTTTCTCCAACCTTGTCTTATTTTTGTTTTTGAGATCTTCCTTATCTCTGGTGTTTCTCACGCGACGCTTAAATTCCTCACAGGTGCTCTATTGTTAACGTCCGGTGATTGGTGTGGTGTGCGAAGCTGCTAGCGGATATTGTGGCTCATCCATTCACGTACAGCCTGTGGTGTGCTTGGGATCGTTATCTGTTAGAATAAATAACGACTCTCAAGACCAAGCTTTAACACTTGGGTTTAGATTATTCATTATAATGTTTAAGTAAGCATGTTGGTCCATAATACCAACAATAAAGATCAAATTCCTGTCCCATCGGCTAACATACACCCCATAGTAAGACATTACCTCTCTGTGCCACTGTTGGACAAACATTTTCAATTTAAAGGCTATATGTTTTTCCTCCAGACTTTATCTCGCCATCTGATCCAAAAAGGGTATTTTTAGTGATTAGACAAAAATTAACCTTTTTGGATCAGATGGCGGGATAAAGTCTGGAGGAAAAACATATAGCCTTTTAAATTGAAAATGTTTGTCCAACAGTGAAGCACAGAGGAGGTAATGTCTTACTATGGGAGTGTATGTTAGCCGATGGGACAGGCAATTTGGTCTTTATTGTTGGTATTATGGACCAACATGCTTACTTAAACATTATAATGAATAATCTAAACCCAAGTGTTAAGAGCTTGGTCTTGAGGGTCGTTATTTATTCCAACAAGATAACGATCCCAAGCACACCGCAAGGCTTGTACGTGAATGGATGAGCCACAATGTCCGCCAGCAACTTCACACACCACCCCAATCACCGGACGTTAACCCAATAGAACACCTGTGGGAGGAATTTAAGCGTCGCGTGAGAAAACACCAAGTTAAAAATAAGGAAGATCTCAAAAAACAAAATAAGAGTTGGAGAAAATTCCGCCAGAAGTTATAAGAAAGCTTGTATTTAGTCTCCCAAAAAGAATTAATGCAATCATTAAAGTAAATGGTAACTGTACAAAGTATTAGATCTGAAGTATTAAACAATTTTATAATAAAAAATACTACTGTATATAGACTTTTTTGACGGTATTTTTGTTAATAATACTATTAAATTTTTCATTGTTCAAATAAAGTGTTATAAAAGACTTCAGTTTTGTTTCTATAACTTTTAAAGGGACTGCCGATATTTACTTAATAATTTTTATAATATTTTTGATAATGAACATAAATTAAGAAGCACACATGAAAACATTTTTTAGAAAGACTAGTGTATGGAGACTTTTTTGACTGACTGTGGATCGATCAGTAAATACATAGTGTTTTGTATTAACATATTTATCCATTTGGATTTACTGCTTAAATAATATCTGTATTCGATTACAGCGTTGCCAAGTTATTTCTGTCCGACTCGCTAGTATGTACTTTCTTATAAGTTGTTAAACTTTAAATCGTTTTTATTAAGAATTAAAAAGTCCAAAATTTTTCTAATTTATTTTTCAACTCAAAACAATTTTATTAAAAAAGTGTTAGCTTTTTAAACAAATATGTATTTGACACTTAGTTTTCTTTTAACCAAGAAACAGATACAGAACTAGATGTTAAATATCCAATTTTAAATTGAATTTAATATAGATTCTAAAAGGTAAATTGACTTCAAAGGATAATTGTTTTATTATGTATTTAATATATACACAAAAATATAGAATTTTCTGACGCTATACCATGACAAGTACCTTATTGTTAAATTATTAATCCTAAATACTTCATAATCTGAATTTAACTTTTAAATTCAACTTTAAATATATTGCCAAAATATTAAAAGTTTTAGGAGTAAATAAGGTTCCCTTTTTATTTATATATAAAAGTTATTTATAGATGTAAAATGTATTTTGTTTTTAGCTAAAGACAAATTGCATTGCCCTAATTGCACCAAACCATTTAACACCAAATCAGCTAGATCGATGCATATGAAATACAAATGTGGAAGAAGCAAACCTTCGCTGATATGTCAAATATGTCAGTCATTGTTTTGGTACAAAAGCAATTATAACAGACATTTAAGTGAGAAACATTCTATCTAATATAAGCAATTAAACTAACGGGATAAAAATATATCTTCTTATTAAAATAAAACTGTGTACATACTTTAATTTCTTTACAAAACATAGGTGTCAAAACTCAAGAAAACTGAACATCCATCAAAAATTATTAGGATTAGCATCCCTATACGGTCCAACTGGACAGGCCTTGAACTTCCCACTTTGTTCGTTTTTTATTCTTAGAGTTTCTAGAATGTGGAACCTGTTGTCCGTAAAGGTCTTTCCTTCCCCTCCCTCAATCTTCAAATTTTTAAGTCTCGTGTCAACAAACTTTCTCTTACCTCGCTTAACGCACACAGTACGTAAGTATTTTAGCTTTCAGCCTTCGTGGATTGTCTAAAGATAAAAAGAAGGAGAAAACGAGACATCACCATCCTCATAAGATGAGCAAGAGTATATTTGTCTCGTGTGTATTGGATATTCCAATAATAGGCCGGGCGAAAAAGGATAAATTGCAAAAGAAACTGATATTTTGTGCAATAAAAGTGATTGGTGAACATTCCGTGCGTATTTTTAAATCTGTCACAACCGCCCCTGGGAGTGCGGTCGGTTGTGACACTTTCTCTCTTTTTCTCTAACTTGCCCCTGTAAGTTCACCATAGTATTTAGAAATAACGGTTTTTTTATACGTAGGCATTCAGAAAAGTAGCTGAAAAATTAGGACTTTAACAGAGAACAAAGATTTCACAGCCTTGGTCAACTGAGAAAAATGTTGGTTCGGCGGTTTGGACCGCGTCAAATTTAAATTGTTTATTGACGTTTTGTCATCGATTACACGAGGAATCTTCAGGAATCTTTACTCCGCGACATTAAAACACTAAATTAGCTTTAGATCCGAAGGCAAGAGTTTTTACACCCAGGTCCAAGCTACTAGAAACATACGCAAGGAACTGGTAAATTTACTATTGTCCGCTACGAGTTTCCAAGAGAACTTACCACGTATTTCCAATAGCTGTGGTTGCAAGAAAGCAAATAATATTTTACATCTTTAAAATCTTTAAAAACATTCCACAATTATCGTATTTTTTTTGCGAGTTTTCTTTACGCTCGCTCGAGTCAGACGAATGTTTCTACTACAGTAGACCTGTCTATATACTCTTATCATATTCACCAAAGCGTGTTCCTGTTTATGATAGCTTTCACGTGCAATATAGACTGTAAGTATTGCCTCTATTGAAATTATTAGGATGTTTATGTAGGACTCTTTGTTTGACCTCCGGACAGAGCGGACGTGCGTAGAGGACTACAAAGTTCTTCCCGGAGTGGCGGCTAGAGGTGTCGTACGAACGTTTTTTACCTTCGGGGATCAAGGAAAGATTCTAGCTTAATTGACGGTATCTTTCTTCTGGATCTAAGCGCTGTGAGCGAAGATTCCTATAAGCTGATGGTATCCTGTTTGGTGGTGAACACGAAGTATTTCTCAAATGGCGGGAAATAGATGGGCGTGCCATGAGAACTGTCAGTAGTGAAAGTAAAGGTTATACGTAACACCAGTAGCAGATCTTGGTTTGACAGCCGACAATTTATGCATTGCATCGATTGTTGAATTGTTTGTTTTCTTTTTGGAATTTCTGGGAGCTACGAGCTCGATTATCCAGATTTTCCGCCGACGAAGCCCTGGAAAGCATAGTCCGGAAGGGGAGAGTGGTGGATTGGACCTGAAGGGACCAAAACCAAGAAAAAAAAATAGGGAGAATAGAGATATGTTTATGTATTTCAAAAGATTTTTTTTATAGAAACTTACAACGAACTCAAGAACTTTGGTTTTCTTTACATTAATATTGTGACCTCTAAAATGTTGGTGTTCGGCAGCAGCTAACTGAATAACATTATTGTTTCTAATAGATCGGTCATATTCCTTAATTCTAGTAGAAATATTCCGTCCAGCTTCTCCCATATACACTTCGCCAGATAATCAGGGAATTTCGTACACTCCTCCAGTTTGTAGTTGAATTTTATTTTTTGGCGGATCTAAAGCATTGACCAATCTTTTTGTGTATATTAAAAATTGTTCATATGTTGTAAAAAAATAAATCGTCGGTTATTTCGTTACAAGTAACTTTGCTGTCGAATGTCAAGATAACCGAATATAGATTTTTAAAAAATATGACCCGTTGGGTAAATTCTAATCAACGTAGTCGTTTATAAAGGGCAGAAACAGTAACTTAATAGAGTGGCGATATTGTTAAGAACTAGTAAAAAAAGTGTTTTTCTACGACGCAGGTGAAAATAGCAAATAGCACACTGTTTTCATGCATAGAAAATGTCTTATATCACACTAGTGTTGCAAAGTACTTTACAATACTAGTGTGATATATATTATGATGTCATTCTGGAAGATTGTATACATGCTTTACGCCAGCCAGAACAAAATACAGCTATTATCGCTGTCATATTGTTATTTAAAATAAATTTCGAGTTATCAGGCTGTTACTTAAAATTATATTAAAAAAACATGCAATCTTTTTAGAGAGGACCTTTTTAAATTATAAAATGATGAAAGTTATACAAAGCTACTAGATAGGTTATTTTCGATATAAAAATTTGGGTAAACATCACTCCAGTGTTGTAAAGTATCCAATTGAATCTCTTTTTACTGTCAAGATAAGCAAACTTAGTTTTTGTAAAAAAATTGTGGTAGTAGGAAAAATAGTGTACAATACTTGTGTAAAAAATGTAAAATTAGTTAGTTTCAGTAGTAATATACTATTTAAGCATTTGGCTAACTTAACATAGCGTGTCCAAAACAGAGCTATAATAAAAACTTGTTAAAAATATCTCTTATTATATTTAAGCTACCCTATTAACAACGCACTCTAACAACCAGGTGTGGTCCTTAATCATCTATTCCATAAATTAAAAAAAATCTCATAATCCGCATAATTTAAACCCAGTTTTAGGTAACCTAGTTTGTAAAATATGTCACAGATTGTTTAATACAAGATCAGCAAGGTTTATGCACGAAAAATATAAATGCCAGAAAAATCCGACGTTTCGATGTGCCCATTGCCCTCTTCAGTTTCATTTCAAATCGAGCTGGCTCAGACATGTAACAAGAAAGCACACCAATTGGGAAATGAAGAATTGACAGTTATGTTTTATGTATTTATAGGTTAAAATGTTGGTTTAAGTTTGATACAAAGCTTTTATAAAGTAACTAGAGTAACCACTGTTTTCTAAAAATGGCAGTTTATGAATGCTTTAATATCACCGTACAAATAACTCATAGTAGTGTCACAGTCCCGCAACATATGCAATTGTTCACATCAAAGCGATGTTGACATCGCCTTCAAATTTAGGGTGTGTAGCTTTCGTCGGTAAGCGCTGTCCGCTTACACGACGCTTAAGACACGACGCTTAAGTAAACCCCTTCTACCTGCAACAGGGACAAGATGCAATTGACAGCCGTTATCGGATATCCTCGAGCGTGTTCGCGATGATGGCGAAGTGACTTAACTATGAGTTATTTGTACGGTACTTATATTTAGTGACTTTTAGGGTTGCCACCTCTCCCGGTTGCGGCACTTTCTCTTCTGGCTCCCGGACAAACAGTAATTTCTCCCGGTTAAACGGTGCTGAAATAAAAAGCCAAAAGTTCTGATAAAAAAAAACAAATAGTATGTTTATACTTTCACCGACAAGGTGGCCACGGCAAAAATATTATCTGTTCTGGTTTTTTAATTTAACAATTTCAACTTAACATCAAATCTTTAGACAGAGGAATAGATCGGAATCGAATAAAAAGGATAGAAATATTATGCGGAACTAAGTGGTAAATTTAATTTTGAAGTTACTTGTAAGAAGCTATTAAAATTTTTGAAAAAGAAGACAACAACCACTTTAGAAAGCTTGTAAAGTAATAAACACCATCCCAATGACTACTATTGGAGTCCCGAATAATATTGATGGTGTAACGGGGGCCAAATTAATACGATTTAAAGATAAGGTTTTAAAACAGCCCGTGGAGCTTCACCAGGTTGACCTCCAAGTTTCATTATCTCGTAGCTTAACAAAAACCATCTGCCGTGCTTAGTTGGATATGTCGCTTAAGGTGATCGTTTCTCTTGAATTTTGAGGCGCAAAATGTGCAGGGAAATTTTCTTTAGACGCAACATCGTAGTAGCTGCGTGTGGGTTCAAAAACTTGCCGATAAGAGCACTGATGCAACGCGACGATGCTTTATTCATACCCGGGTCGACAAGTTTGATTATATTGGTTTGGGAGGAGCCAAGTGGAAGTCGCCTAGTAATAAAAGCCAAAGTGTCCTAATTGTCACTTAAAGGGCCTTGCAAATGCAATTCGCCCATGCCAGTATTCCACGGTAAAACGGTACACCACTGATGCGATATGTGTGTGAAATATTTTCTAGTTTTATAGTGCACCACCTCGTCCCCCTCGCCCGGAACATTGAACTTCCCCGGTAAAATGTCTTATTCAACACAACACTTTTAGTTCTAGAATATTCCATTTCCACAATTCCCTTTTTTTTAAAGACTAGCTCCCGGTCATTGTTAATAAAAAGGTGGCCACCCTAGTGACTTTCATTTTGAGATGTTGGGAATACAGTGTTCTTTTTTTAATTTTTGGACAATTCACGAAGGACAAAAGACTAAATACTAACGTACTTTGGGTGTCTTAAGCAAGGTTAGAGACACAAAACACAGAACCTTAAATACTTTAAGATTTGAGGGGGAAGGAAATACCACCGCGGGAAGCAGGTTTTACATTCTAGAAACTTTAAAGATAATATTAGAGCAACTTGGCTTAAAACACTACGTCGTTGTTCAATAAATCAATATTTTTATTGTATAGTATATAAAGTAAAAATGCAGAAAATTTAATAATAAGTAAATGAAAGACAAAATATAATACAAACAAGTAAAAGGAGTGGGACATATTCAAAAATATCTTTTTGACAATGTTGCCATTAATTCATTTCTCACCAGTTAAAAAATAAAGTTACTAAATATTAGTGCATGCATAATCTGCTGTTTTATTTTGTAGGGTTAAATAAAGAATTAAATATTCTTGTTACTTTATAAGGGCTGTGGTTTGATATAGTTACATAATTGAAAAAATAATAAGTGAATTAAATTATTTTTAAAATAATACCTAGTTTAAAAATTTATATTTTAATAAATAGTTTTACACAAATAAATTTATTTTATTTGAGATACTACTACAGCATCTCGTATATTAAAATTGCAAATATAAGGGGTACTCTAGCAAATCTGTCGACATACTAATATTGACAACTCGCTGACTTCGTCGGGCGTTAAATATATTTTTCTCTAAACTTTGTGTTCAATGATAATAAAATGTTGCCTATGTCACTTCTGAATAGTGTAGCTTCCTGATTGTGAAAGATTTTTCATGATCGGTTCAGTATTTTCGAAGATTAGCCTTTACAAACAAACTTTACCTCTTTATAATATTAATATAGATACGTCGATAGTGACAAAACAATAAGTAGATTTGTGTAAATTTGGACATACTAGGGTGGGTCAAAAAATTTACCATTTTTATTTTGATTTCTGACACTAAAAATTGGTTTCTGGACACCTCCAGAGAATGCTCGGCAACGATGAGCTCCTAATTTTAATAAAAGACCCACCTTATTACAGTTTTGCATATTTTTCTCAGTTCCATACAAAAAAATAAATATATCAAAATTTGTTAATTCTGCAGCAAAACTCTAAAAGAGTTTTTGTAGAAAAATAAACCCTCTACAAAAAGATTTCTTAGCTCCAACTATCTGTAATTTAACTCTTAGTTTAGAGCTGAGACGACATGCATTAGTGGTTCTAAAAAGTTTATTAATACAATTTATAGGTACTAAGTATTTTTTTAAGAGATCATAATATTTACTTTAAAATTTGTTTTAGCACCATCAGGTTGGCATGAATGCAACATATGCGGAAAAAAGTACAAACTAAAATCATCCTTATGGCGTCATACCAATTGGGAGTGTCAAAAAGAGCCTTTATTCAACTGCCAGTTTTGCGGATACAGGGCATATCAAAAAAGTCATATTTTTTCACACATGAAATATAAACATAAAATTGTATTTTAGTAGAGTTGTTCCAGTTTAACCGTATATTATTAAGGAATCTTGGTTTTTGAGTTTGGACCGCGTCAAATTGAAATCTTTTACCGACGTTTCATAACACCGTGTGTTTCAGTCTCGTAAAGTAAAGATCCCTGATGATGCCTCGTGCAATGGTTGGCGAAACTTTGTTAAACGATTTTAATTTAACGCAGTCTAAACCTTGGAATCATGATTGCTCAGCTGACCAAGGCCGTAAAGGCTTCAGTTCTATGTTAATAAATTGTTTTCTTTATACTTTTTTCATTGTTTTTTTCATCGAAATCTTTTGTACATATTTTAATTATCCAATTAATTTTTTAAAATTAAATAGTTTATTTTTTTAGGTGGTTACCGTTGTAATACATGCGGTAAAGTCTACAGACAAATATGTTCATTGTCAAGACATAAAAAATGGGAATGTCAAAAACAACCCACGTGGACCTGTCAATTTTGCAACTATCGAGCATATCAAAGGATTCACCTTAAAAGCCATATTAAAAATAAGCACATGTGAAACTAATTTTTATCACAATTTTAGGGGTATTTTAAAATTTAGTACATAGATTCTGGGACGCGTTTTTAAGGCCAAAATAAGGTTTTTTTACTACCTTTATTGAAAATAGACTTTTCTTTCTCCTCGGATGAGGAAAGAAAACGGCACTTTTTCTTCTTCTACCAGTTTGCATACTATTTTTCTTTTCGTTTTTATGTTTTTGTGAAAAGATACCAGTTAAGGAAACTTGATGTCTTTAAATATTCTGCTTTCTTCGAAATATATACACAAGAACAGCATCATCGATAATTCTTTTGACATGGTTTTTTTCCATCCGCTGCTTAAACACCTCATTTTTTGGTGGCGGGACGTATTTGGCAAAAGATTTAATGATACTAGCGTTGCGGTTCTCAAAATATTTTTAAGGGATATTATCATCGTCTTCAGAGTCCATTTTGCTTTGGAATGATAATTTTTCATAGACCAAATAAGACTGCTGTCACATTTAATACAAAACAACCCTAAGCGTCCACCTAAATTAGAATACTTTTTTTCGATGCTATAATAACTATGTATTTCTTGAAAATGTCTTAGAAGGTGGTAGAAAAATAATATACATTTCTCTTGTGCATTTTCCTTTCTTAAATAATTAAACCATCCCCGGAAGAAAAAGTGGCAATTTCCTCCCTCGTAATGTAAATAACCTTTTTTTTCCTATAAACTTATGTCTTTATCGGTTTTGGCAAATTAACTTTACTAAAACAAGCAGCATACGTCATAAATTTTGTAGAATTTTTGATCATACGCAATTGCTTCGATTTTCTCAAAAACCGTTTAACTGTAGTTTCACAAAAAGGCAGAGAAGATGTAGCTTTTAAAAACAAAAAAATAGCGCCAATAGCCCCTCCGAAAGCCCGCCTAAAATTGTATTTTGATCTTTTTTAGGACACGGTGAGAGGCCTATTAAAAGATCTTGGAAGCTACTAAACATACATTTTTTTAAATTTTGGTGCTAGATTTAAGTGATATTGAACTTTATACTCTAAATATTTCACGTTTCTTAGACTTTCAGTTGAAGCGGAAGTGCGTATCAACTTGCTAATTTTAAATGGACCACCCTATACATTATTGTATTTTTGGATTCTGCCTAAGATATTAAGTAAATTTTGTGTATCTTGTCCTATACCCAACTTTTAAGTGTTTTTAGAATGTTTTTTTCTCAAAAATGACGTTTGCAGACCTAAAAGGTGAATTACTATTTCTTATAGGAAATTTATTATTTAATTTGAGATACATTTTTAGTGTAACAGGACTCACTGTAATAAATTAGTTATAAACTTTTAAAAATTATTAATACGGGGTAATCAAAAAATAAGAATAAGAATTGACAAAACAGCCAAATCCTTGCGCCAAAGTTTAAAAAATATATCTTAAGTAGTTTTCTAGATCTTTTAATAGGACACTTACCGTGAATAACCCTGTACACATTACCCAAAGTAATGAAGGTTTGCAAATTTTTGTGATTTTTGATGCGAAAATGTTGTAATAGTTAAAAAAATTCTCAACTTGCTATTGCCATAGGTAGAACGGATGCTTATGTTTATACAAAGGTCGTATTTTGACCTTAAAAATACGACCTTAAAAACTTGTAGTAAATTTTAAAACACCCTCTTAATTATGTAAATATAACATATTTTTAATAAAAATGAAATTAAGCAAAAATTGTAATCTTTGCTGTTCCAATCCCAATACTTCTTTAAAAATACGAAATTTGAAACTTCGCGTTTGGAGATTGAAAATGAGGCATCCCTTTTGTTTCATTCACCATGACTCTCTACCTAGACGCGTTTCGCCTACCTTACGAGATTTTATTAAGAAAACTACAAAGAGTACATGGTTAATAACACACAAACCAAGAGCCTTTTTATAGGACAAATATCACCCTTCTTTAGTAAGATAATAATTTCTACCGTTAAGGTATGAGGACACATCAAGGTTGACAACACACGAGTGCAAAAAAAAACGTTATGCACGTATTGCGGACAATATTTTTTTAATAAAATTTCAGTTATAACTAAACGAGCGACTTTAAGAATTTAAGGTATGAAGTGAAGCAAAGTCAGACAAAAATTTTAGTTTTTTATAACTAATGCACAAAATATATGTTTTTAAACAAAAATCACTTAAAAAGTATACCTTTTCATACATTTATTCAGAAAATGGTTATTTTTCTTTTCTGTGCAAAGTAATACTTTCAAAAAGTAGGCCATAGCTCTGGCTTTTAAAGGAGCGTATATAAATTACGTGAGGCGTTTTTTTTTATTCTTGGACTCCTCTTCTCCTCTGGCAAGATTTGCTTTAACCCCCCTTCCCCCAATCTTACGTGAGAATTATGGGAATGTAAAAGGGCACTATTTTTGTGATGATTTTGTCGTCAAAATAACTTTGAAGAGCAAAAAAAAGTGACACTGCATTACAGGATACATTTCTTCTTTGGGAACCTGCCGAAATCTTCCTAACTCTTTCGTGTTTCTAGACGCAGAAAAATTACGTAATATTTGCACAGACCCCCTCTTTCCACGGTGAGATTCAAGTTGACGTCTCCCCCCAAATGCCTCACATAATTTATGGACGTCCCCTCAATAAATATAACAAAGTTATATTTTTATACTTACTTTTATTTTTAGAGTTGCTCTAACAACCAGAGCCTTACGCAGGGGGTCAATTGCCCCCTCCCTCCAGGAGTCCAAAAAAGACCTCTTAAAGATGGGTTGTTTGCTAGGGGTGGCACCTAAGCCGCTTTGCTTTGTTACCTGGAGTCCTTGTTTCCTTTTTTGGTTGTCGCCTTTTTGCCCCTCCCCCAAATTACTTTCTGCGTACTGCGTTACTGTATGGATTGTAAGTGTTTATTATACCGTGTATTTCGTATAAAACGATACAAATAAAAAGTAAATAAGAAATATTTTTAGCAAATAACCTCAGTAGGTTTAAATGTGACGTTTGTACCAAAAGCTACAAAAACTATGAATCTTTGTGGCGTCACAAAAAATACGAGTGTCAAAAGGAACCCCAGTTTCGGTGCCAGTTCTGTTCTTACAATGCCAAATTAAAGTTTAATTTGTTGAGACATCTCACCAACATGCATGGAGTTAAGAGGATGGAGTGAAGAAAATGGTGGATGGTGGGATTCTATATGGACAAAGTTGAGTCATTTAATTTACCATCTTATAGAACTCGTAAAGAAAAACCAATTTATCAAAAATTCTTGTTAAGTTGTTAAATAGAACAATTAATTAAAAAAAATAACAACTTACTTATTTTATTGTCTTTCACCGTAGCTGAACGTACACAATACGCCTCTGATCACGCCGCTTCGTCTAAGTAAGTATACAGACGAAACGACTCTTCCCCTGGCGCTCTTTTTGTAAGGTTTCTCTTCGCGACGCTTTTCTTCGATACGCTTCTCTTTGCGACGCTTCTCTTGCGAAGCTTCTCTTTGCGACGCTTCTCTTTGCGACGCTTTTCTTCGATACGTTTCTTTTGCAACGCTTCTTTTTGTGACGCGAGCAGCTTAAAACTGCTTCTAGATTTACCTTTAATTACCATGGGTGCCGGATTTTTAGATCTTTAACCTATTTCTCTTTCTTCTGTCAACGTTGTTTAAGTTCTGAAAACATGTAATTTTTGCATTTCACAGCACCTTTAAGACAACGCTGTCGTACTACAACAGGCGTTACTTTTAATAACTACTACCTAAAAGTATCTTCCTGGCTGGGGATTAAAACCAGGTCGCCTGGATTAAAGGCAGAGACAGTTTTATAATACAAAATATCCAAAATTCAAAAAATAACTCAGAACTATATCCACGATTGTTCAAAGCGAATATTAAACTAAAAACTAAAAATGAGTAAAATCAAAAAACTGTACGTCTATCTAGTATTAATAGTTAACAAAAATTTGTATTTTCAGAAACACAGTACTGGAAAATATATGGTTTTTGGTAAAGTTTTTAATTTTTTTATTGCTTTTTTCAGATAACTGCCAATTTGGCAACTTTTATGTAAACATTTTTTTGTATATTGGCTTTTATTTATTTTTTCTATAGACTGTTAAAATAATGAGTCAACGTTAGGAACAATTAATTTAAATATAAAGAACTTTTTAGGGTTAGCAATTTTAAAATCTAGTATCCTTATGTGGAAAATACAGTGAGTAACTATGCATTTTGTTACAATTAAATCAAAATAAGTAAAATTTTGTGTTTTTTAAATAAAAATTTTTAAGACCTTAATTTAGTGTGCCATTACACCCTCTTTATAAATCAGAGAAGTACCTAGCTTCTGGAATTTTTGAATAATTCTCCGACTATTTTTTTATGATAACTTTTTTAATACTCGATATATTTATCGGGTTTTAAGATATTTAAATTTTAAACTTGCTTGCTTAATCAGAAATCAGCAGTATTTTTTGCTTTCTTAATCCGTGGTCAAAATTAGGTCACATTTTTTTTATACCTTAAAAAGACCCAAAAAATCCTAAAAAATTACGCTTTTCTTAAAAAAAACAATAAAATTTAATTTAGTATGTTCCACTCTAATCGTGGAAATACGTATTGAGGTTACGTTTAATATACTATTGTACATGGTAAGTTGTAAGTTGCTGGCACCGATTTTTTTTTGTCAGGGGTGTAATATTTAAAAAAAACTCTAAAGTGTCATTTTTCTATTCATTTGCATAAATAAATAAACTTTTAACTTTTTAAACCATTTCAATAAGTTTTTTTAAAATAAATTATTTATAAAAAGCTAGAGACGGGTACCAAACACTTACTTTTTCTTTAATATCTGCATACTATCACTAAACTAAAATTGTATAATAAAAAAAATAAATATAATAAAAACCATTTATTTTTCATTTTTAGTGTTGTACTCATGTGGAAATTGTGATCGCCGCTACAAGAATAGGGTGTCACTCATACGTCATCACAAATATGAATGTCAAAAAGAACCCCAGTTTACTTGCCCACACTGTCCTTATAGAGCTAAACTTAATTGTAATCTATTGAAACACCTAAGTCTTAAACATTAATTTTTTTACAATAAAAAATTTGGTTATATTAGTTATAACTGTTTTATTCCTAAGGTTTGCACCTTTAAAAATAAGCTTCTTATTTTTTAAAACACCTTGTATAACTAAAACCTTATTTAATTTTTTAGATTATCCGTATAGATGCCATACTTGTCATAGATCCTACAAACTAAGGCTGTCTTTACATCGACACGTCAAATTTGAATGTCAAAAGAACCTCAGTTTCAGTGTCCGTACTGTGATCATAGGGTAAAATTGAAATCGAATTTGACGAAACATATTAAAGCTAGACATAAAATTTTTTGAACTTTTGTTGCGACGTTTCGGTGGCAAATCTGCCACCGTTGTCAAGATAAATTGAATACAAATAATAAAAATAAAAATTAACTATTATTAGGTTTTAAATTTTAAAATTTTTATTCTTTTTAGGAGATTTTGAAATGTCTTTGACATTAAATGTCAAATATGTTTGTTTGGTTATAGTGTCATAGTGACATAGATAACTGGTTGCTGGTGTATTTATTGTTTATATTACAAAAAAGGTGAATAGTTAGTTAATTTTTAGTCTTCCTGAAGATACTTCAGTATCAAGCAAAGGCAACCAAGTGTTATTTAAATTAACTGAAATTGATGCTACACAATTCATCTTTATTTAATAATATATACGCACTTTCTTTGATTTTGCGTTTTTTAGAACAAGTTTCCTTTGCTAAAATGCTCGAAGCATCCCAGTTTATTCTATGATTGTTATCAAATGCGTGTTGGCAGATTTTTGATTTATGAAATTCTGTGTTTTTAATGTATGATCTGTGTTCTTTTATGCGTTTGGCTAATGGTCTACAAGTTTCACCTATATAAAACTTATTGCATTCTGCAAGGTATTTTATAAATGACATTTTTTGTATTTTCATTTAAGTTGTATGGTTTTGTTTTTGTTAATTGAGATCCGATAGTGTTTTGTGTTTTAAAGATTGTGCGAATATTAAATTTATGTGCTATTCGTTGAATTTTATTT
Source organism: Listronotus bonariensis (assembly GCA_014170235.1). NCBI lineage: Eukaryota > Metazoa > Arthropoda > Insecta > Coleoptera > Curculionidae > Listronotus > Listronotus bonariensis. The sequence goes on from JACEGR010005162.1 coordinate 18,941, forward strand.
GATAGTCCGGGAATGTATCGTAAAACAAATTTGTAAAAGGTCCTTGACATTTATTGTCCTTGACATTCAGAATCTCCTAAAAAACGTTATAAAACATAAAATTTAAAACCTAATAATAGTAAATTGTATTCTTATTATTTGTATTCAATTTGACGGACAACGGTGGCAGATTTGCCAGCTGAAACGTCGATTTTAAAGTATCTTTTTACTTGTTTTAATTTTTTTTTTGGTTTTTAGTACTTTTAATTTCATTTTTGGCGAGTACCCAACTTTCGAAAAAATAATTAATTGTTTTTTTCTAACGTATCTGCCTTTATTTTTAACTATAGACAGTTTTTTTGTGGTTTTTTAAAAAGCTACAAGGCTCTGCAAAAATTTCCTTGGAGCCTTTGGTTTTTAAATGTGGTGTGAATTTAAAGGGCCTGGAAAAAGGTGGTGCTCGTCTGTAAATGAATGGTTTTAAATGTCTACATCTCGCCAAATATTCAATTTTTAAGTAGGAGGTAGTTAGGGTTCTCCTAATTGATTTTGACGTAGAAAAAAATTAGGTACTGACTTTATTTTTATCATAACTAACTTAACTTTTATGCTAGAAATTTCCTCTTTAAAAAAGAAAGGCCTTATTAGGTACTTTAAAAAATATATGAGTTTTATTTAAAATATCCAGTATTTTTCCGTTATTTTATTTTAAATCTAATAAAATTTATATTTAACGAAAAAGGTAACCATTAACATGCTTTCTTCGTATTGCTCGTATATCTTTTAAATCCTTTAATTTTGTTCTACAGTTTTCTACTAAAATACATAAGTTTCGGGTAATTCATGAAAACTGCATTGTAACATTGTTTTTTTTGTCGAAAATTATTACTTTCAATCGCGAATAGCTTGAAAGTATTAGTTTACGAAAAAAACAATTTTTACTTAAAATAACTTTCTTAATCGTTGTCGCCCCAGGGTTTTGCGCCCTTCGGTTCAATATAGGTTTTGTATCTTGGCCTATTTCATCTTCTTCTTATAATTTTAAGTCGATCCATGGTAATTCAAAAAAATTGCCAGGTGAAATACTTCGTTTGTTTCGTACTAGTAGCAACGTTTTCGAAAATAATTTTGGGTTACTCTTTTATTATTTGTGGTTTTCCTTCCTCTTCTGGATAGACCCTGGGCTATCTGGCTGGCGGTAGTGGTTGCGTTTATTAGTTGGCATCCTACCTGTATAGGTAATATTCCAAGGTTTTAAAAACATTTTTATGTTTTACCCATCTATTATTGATCTGTAATACCTAAGAAACGGAATATGTTATGGTAGCAATAATACCTGCTATCACACCTAGGGCATTATAAGCGGGCATTATGATAATGCCCGCATATAATGCCCTAATGCGCTAATATGGAAATCTTATTCCTTATCCAATTTTATTTCTTTGACAATAAAGATTAAGTTTATACAAACATATGTATTAAAATAAAATCAATAACTTACCAGTTCCTGAAAATATGCCATTTAAACGGTTTCGGTTATTTGAAGAATTGCGGTCGCATTTTTCCAAATACCAAATATGCCATACTCCCGAACATACTGTTGCCTTGATTTAACTGGCAAAAGATTTTCGGTCGCTTTTATGGCCTTTTCTCTTATATTTTGTGGAATTTCTTCCATTTTGAGCAAATCGTTAAATAAAATATGAAAACTGACTAACTGATAGAAACATCAAAGTCAAACTTAACACCAGTCATTATCTACTTACGTATACAGGTACAGGTGCAACTTATTTTTTATATTGCGAATAAATAATGTAATTAGTCATTGAAAAACTCTTTTTGGGTAAAACATAAAGCATTGTATGCACCACGGGCTTTACTGGACTATAATGCCCATCAGGTCGAAATCTATTTCGACCTTCAGGGCATTATAGTCCTAGTAACGCCCTTGATACATAAATAGCTATATTTTCAGTTCCTTGTTTTTAGATAGGTTAACCAAACAAATAATATACATAATACTAATCCTAACATTGCTTCCTCTCGGACTATTAAGTCTTAGCTTTGTTGGTTGGTTGTGGACGTTACTGAAAATATTTAGGTATCACTTGTATTTCTGTTGTTTGACAATCTATCAAAAAAGTAAAAATCATTTTTTCCATGACTTTTTGCATATCATGCGGTAGTTATTTCTTACGTATTGTAATTTTTATGATGTGGACCTATGTTCGGTTCCTTAAAAGGGGACATTCCGTATATTTGTAAAAAGTTAACTTGTCTCTTTACAAGCTTTTTAAAAATATGTTACAGTATATATTTATATATTTGTTAGACTGCGTTGTCAGAAAGTTAATAATAAAGTTTTTATTCTTATAAATTTTAGTTTGATTTGGTTTGGTTTGGTTTTACCAAAGCCCTTATAAAGTAACTAGATTTACTACCGCTTATTAAAAATAGCAATTTATGTTTGCACTAATACTTAGTGACTTTTATTTCGAGATGTTGGTAACATCGTCATTTTTGAAGCAACTAACCCCAAAACATCGCATCATTGTTCAATAATTAAATGTTTTTATTTTCCATTAACTTCAAACGCAGAAAATGTATATTATACACAGACACAGGATGTTGTTACCTCCCCAATTTTTTTCTAGTTTTAAAGAGAAACTAATAAAATTTTACAGCATAAATTAACATTTTTAGTCATTATCATCATCTCAAAATCACTTCCGGTTTAACCGGAAGTACCATAAACTTTCCTATTTTAAGTACAAGTATCTACTTTTTTTCAATATTTGTATTCTGTATGAAATTCCCTTTTTAATGATATATCATACAGGGTGTTTCTTTACAAATGGCGGCGAGAAAAGATTTTTTTTGCCAAGTAGGCTGTAAAAATAAGAGAGAATCTCTTTCTAATGTCGTATTACGACATATTGTTAATTTTCAAGATGGCGGGCATAGATCATTTATTAAAGAATTTTGTTATTCGGATGTCATCAATAAATGATTTATGGCCGCCATCTTGAAAATAAACAATATGTTTTAATATGTCATTTAAAACTTTTGTCAAATTTTAATTTTTTTCTCAATTACGAAATCTAAGTAATTTATTAAAAGAAAATGGAATATGTTAAGACCTGTGAAAATAAAAAAGTTCGTTCTTTTATTATCATCGCCTAGTTAGCAAAAAAATATATTTAAAACAGAAATAATGGCGGCACTTTATTTTCTTTAAAAATATTTTCTGGCCGCCATAAAAAAAACCTGTATGATATATCATTAAAAGGGAATTTTATGTAGAATACCAATATAGAAAAAAAGGTAGGTAATTGTATTTAAAATAAGAAAGTTTATGGTACTTCCGGTTATACCGGACGTGATTTTGAGGTCATGATAATGACAAAAAATGTTCATTTATGCTATTATAAAACTGTAAAATTTTCATTAGTCTCTCTTAAAAACTACAAAAACAACATTCTGTATCACCCAGTATAAGAACTAAAAACAAGTTAAACGATTCGGCCATATTGAAAATTTTCTCTTGACAATGTTGCCAATAGTTGATTTATCGCTAGTTAAAAAATAAAGTAACTAAATATTAGTTCATCCATAATCTGCTATTTTCTTTCATAGGGTTAGATGAATAGTAGATTTTTAAGTTATTTTATAAGGAATGTGGCTTCTACCAATATTCAAATATTTTTTAAGGATTCCATCAATGTAAAATCTGTCACAAATCCTACAAGCACATGGGATCTCTATATAACCATAAAAGATACGAATGCGGAAAAACAGAAACTTTTGTTGCCAACTTTGTAACTATACGAGCAAACGAAAGGAAAATTTAAAGAGACATATGGTTTTAAAGCACCCAGATAATTTTTTAATCAATTATAAATTTTAAAACTACTGTATGTTTTTTAAATAAAACCAATACTGTTTAGTTTTCTTTGTTTTTTCTATTAATTTGTATTTACCTCTATCTGGCTTGTGGAGTTTATATTCTTATAAGGTCTTAAACCCAGCTACTCATACTGGGTTACTAGAAAGTATTGTTATTCTTAAATATCTTTAAAATCTCTAAAGATACATCTGCCAAATATGGTATGTGAAAAATATCGGGCATGAAGAATCTAATAATAATATTGGCACCATTGCCAGAATTCCCCATTTTATGCTAAACGAATTTTTAATTTTTTAAATGCTAAGCCCTATTTATGTTAAATGGAATTCATTGCGCAGGCCAAATTTCATAAATCCACATTTTTTTTAATTTAATTTTTACTGCCTGCTAGGATATGACAACATCACATTTTGAGTACAAAGTTCATATGAGCTTAAATACTTCTACAATCTTTTAAGCTGCGTTTACACATTTCGGTAATTAAAGGTTTTCGGGTAAGTAGAATTATTGGTGTCAGTAATATCGTCGTTATTGCCAGATTTTTCGGTTTTGTACCACACGTAATATTTAAAATGGAATGCCCAAATTGCAATAAAAGAAGTGTGCAAACTTTAGTAAAATTCCAAATTTTTAAAATTTAATTTTTACCAATTACCTAGATATGACAATACCGCAATTTTATTTGGCAACAATGCTGATATTACTGTTCAATTTAGGCATGCCTAAAAACCCCCAAATATCAAATTTTGTAAACACAGCTTTAGCAGTTTTAAAAAGACGCTTAGCGCTCACGTACTTTTGCTGAAAGTGTAGTGTATACCGGGTGATGCATCGCCGGGCGGGACATAGGAAATTCCACGTTATTTTTAATGGGGTCAATTATTGGCTCCCCTAATTATTTTAGAGAAAAAGAGCATGCAAATCTACTTACATGATAAAAAATTTAGATTTTTCGGTTAACCCGTTTGCTAGTTAGATGCTAACATATTTTTAAAAATTGTTACATTATTATTGCCTCATATTTATAAACAACAATAAAAATACCAGTTAGCGTGACATTACGTTATCATTTTGAAATTTTGTGCTTTATTATTATCAAAAAATCGTACAGTGAAAATATTAAAGTTGTATTTATACAAACGAATTAAGTTAAGTTACACTAAACAGTAGTATAACTCATGGTTAATCTTTTCGCTTTACGATTTTTTAGTAATAATAAAGCACTAAATTTCAAAATAACAACGTTGTGTCACGCTAACTGGTATTTTTATTGTTGTTCATAAATATGAGGCGATAATAATGTAACAATTTTTAAAAATATATTAGCATCTAACTAGCAAACGGGTTAACCAAAAATCTAAAGTTTTTACCATGTACGTAGATTTGCATGCTCTTCAATAAACTTTAATAGATTTTTCTCTAAAATAATTAGGGAGCTAATAATTGACCCCATTAAAAATTACATGGGATTTCCTATGTCCCCCGGCGATGCATCACCCGGTATACATATACATATCTCATCAATTAATGGGTAGAGAGAGAATTTTAAAAATTCGGAAATCTACTAAATTGAATCCGCCTAATTTAATGCAATTAAAATAAATGGGGCATTCTATATAAAAAAATACGCGTAGCACAAAACTGGTAAATCCGGTAATAGTGCCCATATCACTATTCAATTCCACATGTCCAAAATACCTTGGGTACCAAATTTGGTAAATGTCGCTTTAGTGGTTTTAAAGATATTTAAGAGTTGCAGTACTTTTCACAAACCCAGTATACTGGGGATGTTTTTGCTCTTTTTAATTATAAGTATAAAGGGTAAACACCCTCTTAGTAAAATTTTGGAGCTGTACGATTATTTTAGTATGTGGAATAACTGCCCTAAGTTTCTTGTTTAATTTCTGAATCGCCCTGTATAAAATATATTTTAACTAATTTTAGGTATTTATTAACTCGACAATGTATAAAAGATCCCAAGTAAACCTTAAAAAATACAAAATTATTTAGTTTAACTAATACAAATATAGTAATTTTTTCTTAATATTTGAATATAATACTAAAGTATGCCATGTTATGTTTTTAGGACAAGGATTTAAATGTGACATATGCCAGAAGACATACAGTCATTATGGATCTCTTTACAATCATAAGAAATACGTTTGTGGAAAAAGTAAATCATTCCAATGTACTATGTGCAATCACATGTGCTACAGAAAGGACAATCTTAAGGCCCACATGATCAACAGACACAATATTATAGGCGGAATTTGAGTACCTTAAAAATAAAACATAGTTATGAAGAAAATAGAGGATGTTATTAATTTTAGGGAAAATTGTTGCTGTGTTGTGATTTTCACTGTATTTGATTTGTCTTTTAATTCTTTATAGTTTGGATTATAATCTCAAATTCTTATAATTTTTTGCTTTTTTGTTCTTTAACAACTTTATGGTCTGGCCACAAATAACCATACCAAGGCCGCACCGGGTCCAAATTCATAATGATAGAGGAAGTGGGGCAGATTAATTCGAGAAAATTTAAAAGCACTTTTCATTTCCTCAAAAATATAAAAAAGCAAAGTCGGTCTATATAAGGTCACGACATTCGGCCATATTGCTTTGACGTGTTATGACGTCACATCTCCCATTTTTCGGCCATGTTGTTCAGTGCCGGAGATATACAGTTTATTGTATTAGTAGAACAACCGTTTACACAACAGTTTTTAATTGTTATTAAGTTGTAAATTCTTTTACTTTAAATAAAAAACATTTGGAATTACATCTTTCAACAAATATCACTTCCAAAACAATGCAAAATTAAATGCGCAAATTCTAGACGCCACTGGATTGATCTTTAGCTTTGATTTTTACCTAGTCTTGCCAACTTTTCTCCGAGAAGTGCCTTTCTTTGCGTCCCCGACCTCGAACCGCCTAAAAGTTGAGGATATGTCGCAACCTTATAAATATAAACTAACCTTGATAAAAAGTATTTTTGTCAAGCAGAGCCTCTTCTTTTAGGTATGTATATTTTCTTGTTTAAATAAAACATAATCTTCTACTTATCCCTGTTCATTTTTATTCAAACTTTATGTGTAATATAGATAAAACTATGTTACCTTATTAGTGAAGGTTTATTTTACAATCGGAAGTAATTTAAAGCGAAGAATAACCAACTCATATTACTGCAATTTTATTACATACAAAACTTTTGGCACCGCATCCCCTACATTTCACCAGCTAGACGCACGGCTGCAGGCTCGTTGCGGTTATGTGTGGCCAGACCTTTAGTCGTTCTTGTATTTTTGTCGCAGATAGTAATTAGGAAAATGGCTTCTGTCTAGGTAAATGCTCTCTTCCTGGGCAAACGACTTCATAAAAATAATTTCTATTTAAAAGCCATTTACCTAGAAAAATGTCAACTGCCATGGTTCTTGTTAGGCAAATGACTGTGTGTCACAACTCAAAAAAATATTTTTAAGAAAATTTTAGTTTAAAAATTTATTTGCCTTGAAACATTTTATGTTTTAGTACCACCCGACATATGAGCTATTATATTATTTTATTGTAATGGGAATTATTTTTCATGTAATTAAAAGTACTAGTTATTGTAAGAATTGTAGCTTGTCTATTTTAACAATGATTATCTTAACGATTTTTGAGTTGTAACTTTTTTTTAGCGGTAGTGCGATATTTGGCGTACTTGCAGTATATTTTACTGCGTACAGTGACGGAATTAAAATCTCGTACACCTAATTTTTCCCAGTATAATGTAGGCTTTTGCGTACCTGGATCACCTATAAATATACCTTACTTGACAAATTGTTATCTGTCACAAATTTCAAAATTAGATTATTTTACTTTTTTTTTAATTTTGGAAAATGAATGAACTAGAGAAGGCAAGAGTAATAACTCTATTAGAAGAAGGTGTTTCTCTGGGAGGAATAGCTCAGCAAGTTGGGAAACCAAGAAGCACTATTCAATTAAAGCCTCAGAACTAAATGGGAAAATACAGGATCATTGGAGAGAAGGGCTGGAAGTGGTAGAAGAAAAATTTCAAACGAAAATCTCTGATCGATTTTTTGCGAAACAATCCATTTCAGACACCTGTAGAAGCACACAACCAAACTAATTTTCCTAGGACAGTAAGAACGGCAAGAAATCGTATTAGGAAAAATTCGGAATTGAGAAGCAGTGTAGCTGCTATAAAGCCATTTTGGACCGATATGAATAAAGAGCAAAGAATGGGGTTTGCACTGGAATATTTACCGCAAGGTATGGATTTTTGGGAAAGGGTAGTATTTACTGATGAGATTTTTCACTGTTATTATAGCGGGCAGTTTATAGTGTATAGGCCGCAAAATACATGGTACGAAGAAAGATATACCCAACATGTTAAAACAAGTGGAAGATTTTCTGTTAATGTATGGGGGTATATGTCTTTCAGAGGGCTAGGCATATGCCACAGTATTCGAGAAAGATTTAATAGTCAAGCTTATATACACATACTCTAAAATGTTATGTTGCCATCGGTAAACAATATATTTAAAAAGAAAATTTTATATACCAGCATGACAACTGCCCCGTCCATACAGCAAGGAGAGTTTCGGACTGGCTACTGGAAAATAACATTTCATTGTTACCTTGGCCCTCAAGAAGCCCTGATATCAATTCAATCAATATCGGGTATATATTGTAAAGGAAATTAACAAGAACAATGATTTCCATCCACAAAACAGTGATGAGAAGAAAGCTGGAATAATTACAATGTTCACCATGCACAAATGCTGATTGCATCAATGCCCACACGTTTAAACTTATTAGTGTTTTTTTTAATCTTTGAATAAAATAAACTATATATTTATTTTGGAGTCATGTATTTTATTGAATATTAATTAAGGTGAGAAAAAGGTAAAAAGCAAAGTTTACCAAAATATTACAAATTGACATAAAATGTTAACCTAAGTGTACGAAATTTTATTTCCGTCACTGTACATTTTTTCATAAATTTTATGCGTGAAAGTAAATATTAATAAACTCATAGTATTTGTTCAGTTTAATTCATAAGCTGTGTCAGAATAGTTTAAAACAACTAATTAAATGACATTCATTTTATTATTTGTAATTTCTTGCTTTAAGATTATGTATAATAGGTAAGGCTGTGCCTAGTCTTACGGTATCGTATGCCATCTGACCTGTTCCAGCGGAACAGGTTCAAAAATGTTTTCAAGTCAATCTAATTTGTTTAAATTTATTTCAATAAATAGTTTTTATTTCCGTGGCTAAAATTTTCTAGATTTTACTGATATTTTTAACTTTTTTACAGATAACATGGTTGATAAAGAAGAATATTATTTCCACCTAAATGCCAAGTATGAGCAAACAACAACTAGAAAACCTTGGAACTTACAAAAATGAATGAAGTTATTGATATTTTAAAAAGTTACCAAGAAAAAGAAATTCAAACAGAACCAAAGAGATCTCAAGCCAAGAAAAATATTACGGTGGAAAATATGATCTTCTTGAAATATCGGGTGCATTAAGACGGATTATTTTAAAACCGAAATCTGCGAGCGATGGGCATGTGATTTATGTGGCTGTGATCGAAGAGTTTTTTGATATAATTGATGTGCAACATAAGGCAACAGGCCATGGTGGACGAGATAAAATGCTTCGTAATTTAAAAAATAAATATAATATTCCCAGAATGGCTGTTGAGTTATATATACAATTGTGCAAAACATGTAATTTGAAAAAAACACAAAAACATGCTGGATTAATTGTAAAAGCCTATCTAGGGATTTTAATGTCAGATGAAAAGTCAATATATTAAATATTCATTAAAGAAATTATAGTCCGGGAGGTAACAACGTCAGGAAAACAAGAATTTTAGGTTGGCTGATATGTTGTTATCTTTTGGGTAGATCTTTGGCTGTCTGGCTAGCGGTAGTGGTTGCCTTGGCGCCCTGCAGTGAACTTGACATTTAGAGCTGTCTGTCACTGATATGTCAAAAAATGCAAACCCTGGTCATATATTGTTCCAAGTTTCATCAAAATATACCGAACGGTTCAGAAGTTAGAAGGGGGACGACTGTATAATTAGCAATGATAAAAGTGTCTGGCAATAAAAAAATATGTTTGGTAAACCTATCTAAAGACTAGAAATTAAAAATTAGGTTTCTTAAGATGTTTTTAAAACCTTGGATTATTACCTGTACTGGTAGGATACGATCTAATAAACGTAACCACTACCGCCAGTCAGACAGCCCAGGGTCTGTTAAGAAGAGAAAGGAGAACAAAATATTAAAAAATCAGCCGACCTTAAACGCTTTTTGAAAACATTGCTACCTCCTATACTTTTAAAGCGAATTCTCTTATTACAAATGTTTCTATTTCCATTTGTCAACTCGCTTAGACAAATTGGATCAAATGCTTATTGACTAGTAAAATATTTGAATATGAAAAAAAACACTATTTGCCCAGGAATATAGCATTTCCCTAGATAAAAGCTATTTACTTCCAACTACCATTTGCCTACGACATTTATAATATTTAGACAAAGAAGTAAGTATCTTTGTGACAGCCAAAAAGTACCACAGTACCGTGGGTGTCGGGTTATTAGTTGTTTACCCATCTTTTTCTCTTTTCCGTCAACGTTGTCCAAGCACTGAAACGTGCAATTTTTTAATTTCACCGCACGTTTTAGTCAATGCGGTAGTGACACTATGAAGGGTATGTTTATATAACTGCAACCTTAGTAAGTTCTTTGCGGCTGAGGATCGAACCTGGATCTTTTGGATCAAAGAGCAAAGACCCTGTTCACTGTGCCACTGGGGAGACAATTGCTGGCTCTCTAAAATTTTATAATCTTTCCAACTTTTATTATTTGCAACATGCATAGGTTTATTCTAGATCTTTTATACAGGGTGTATCACGGTCAATGGTACTATAGACCTTTACGGGGAACGGGACATGGATTTTTTTGAATAAACGTTCTAAAATATTTTTAATGATGTAGCGTTGCTGCTTATACTTAAAAGTAGCATATTCTTTGATATTTGAAATGGAATACCTAAACATATATTTTAGTATTTTTGGATTCGCCATTACTGAATCTTTTTTTAGTCCGACATTAGTATATATCTCTAACGGTTTTTCAGTTAATAATACTTTTTCAAATTTTTTGTTTAAAACTTTTTATAATTACGTGGCTTTTACTCTATTTGCATGTGTGGAAATTAAAATTTAGGGTGTAGCATCTCAAGGTCCTCTGCATTGGTTTTGTATGGAGAAATTAGGTGTTTCAACACACTAACTGTCAAATAATCATAATATTATTTTAAGTTTCGACATTTCATGGCTATTTTTAATAAATATTTATGCTAAATTTTGATTTTTGAAGACACTTGCTTTTATCTCCAGAACCATCGCATTTAGGTATAGGAATATGATATACTATTTAAAAAAGCTTTTGATGGTCCTTCAGATTCTTTGATAATATAAAATATTCCATTACAAAAACATTCTATCGACATTTTTATATCTAGAGTTAAAATCACAAATTTCAAGCGACCCTGTATAATTTAAAACAATTTTTTCCATACAAAACCAATTCAGAGGACGTTGCGATGGTACACCCTGAATTTTAAGTTTTCACGAATGAAGATAGAGTAATGAAAGCAATTTAATTAAAAATATGTTTTAAATAAAAAAATGTGAAAAATAAATATTAACTCCAAAACCGATAGAGATTGGTATAGAATAATGTCCGGCAAAAAGATTAGGAAAGTAATGGCGGATCAAATACTAAAATATACAGGGTGGTCCATTAAAATATCAAAGATGATGCTTATTTTTGGTATAAGCGGCAACGCTGCATAATTAAAAATATTTTAGATCGTTAGATCAAAAGCAACAACCTATGTTGCCAAATTTTCAAAAAATCTAATATTCCGTTTTTGTAAACGTCTAAAGTACCATCGACCGTGATACACCCTGTATGCTTAAAGTACGTTGTGCAAGCAGGTCCTCTTAATAAGAGTCCACAAAGTCAAAATTAGCCTTTTTGTAAATCCAGCTGCTTTAAAGTTGCCACCTTTTTGTCTGCAGCTGTCAGTACTAAAGTTCTTCATGATCCATGATCTAATATATTATATGATTTGGCATGACGGAATTCCTCAGGAGGGATCAGAACCTGTCATTGCTCTTTCAAAACCTTCCCTTGCCAATTAAACAACTTCTTCATTGTCTTGGTGGCCCTACTAATAACCAATCAATATTATGCAATTAGTGAGTTTTATCACTTATTAAAATCAAGTCAAGTCAAATAAAGCCTTATTGTGGGAAGAATGAATATTCTCATTCACAAAGCAAAGAAAATAAACTATTAATCTATGTATAATGAAATAAAAACAATACACTACGTAAGTGTTAATAAAAACAAACTATAGGTGAAGATACAAAATATGTATGTATGTATAAAATTTCTTGCAAATATATTATTATCAGCTTTATAGTATTTTTTTTCTTTTTAATTATACAGAAGGAGTAGGAACCTATAAAAGGGTATCTTGCAAATTTCTTAAAAAGTATGCAGTTTATAGCACTATTGTTAAAAAAATATTCTACAAAAAATAACAAACAAAAATGATTCTGTGCATACATTAAAATGAGCAAAAAGAGGAATTCTTTTTAATGGAAATGTGAATAAATCGTTCATATTAATAAAAAAAAATTTATAAAAGTTAGAGCTCTTAGTATTTATATTACGAAGTCTATCATCGCTACTAACAGTTTTTGACAACACTTTTTTTGCAAAACTCACAACTTTCTTCGTAAATTGTCATCAAATGAGCAGGTTCCATGTGATCGGGCCTTAACAATAAACCATTTTTAACTGTTGTTTGTTAAGTTAAGAGTTTTCTTATTTCTATAAATAATAATCTTTAAATTAATCCAGTATTTAGAAAATTTGATAATTTACTTCTTCAAAACTTATTCGACGTTAAAATTACTCTTGGATTCAAACTTAAATTCTGAAAAATAAAAATTTTAAGTTTTTTCTTAATTTTTAAAACGAAACAAGACTAAGCTATTATCAAAATGGTAATCAATTTATAATTAAATGCCCTATATCATCTCCATTTAACAACCTTTATTTTTTTATTTTTGTGACATCTCACGAAGGCTTATGCCTAAATACCAGCATACCGTGAGCGCCGCGTTATTGGATATTTAACCCATTTTTTACCCTATTCCGTCAATGTTATCAAAGCAATGAAACATGCAGATTTGCATTTCACAGCACCTTTTAGACAACGCGGTAGTGCCACCACGGACGTTATTTTTTAAATACCCACTACGTAGGATTGACAGAATACTACACAGAGGCTTTGCCATTACCATCTGTGAGGTGTAGGGAACCGAGATTTGAACCCGGGTCGCTGCGGTGATAGGCTGGTACGTTAGCCCCTAAACCAAGATCGCCACATTTTTCATTTTACAGTTTTCAAGATTCCAATAACTTATCTACCAATTCCAATATAAACCACTAATTTATTTTTATTTTTTCTAGCTTTTTCTAAACGTCATCAATGTGAGAATTGCTCAAAGAGCTACATACACTTTGGTTCTCTCTATAACCATAAACGGTATGAATGTGGTAAAGAACGATCATTTTCCTGTGAATATTGTGAATATAAGAGTTTTAGAAAGGAAAATTTAAAAATGCATATTAAAAATAAACATACTTAGCAAATCCTTATAATTGCTTTTTTTTAGTTTTAATCCTTTATAGAAATACCCCTTTTTAGGGTTTTTAAATTTCATTTATCTCCTGGCATGTTTTGAAGTCATTATTTGATGTGTTTTGTGTGGAGATATTATTAAAACGATTAAATTTGTTAAATATACAGACTGTCCATTAGGGTAAGTCAAAAAAATTTACTGTTTTTGTTTTGAATTTTAACAAAATTGATTTTTAGGTACCTTCAGAGAATATTTAATGGAAAGAAAATTATAATCTCACCATTCGTTAACTATACCGGGTGTTGCTCTGTCAGAGCGGGACATAGGGAATCCCATGTAAATTTTGAAGTGGTCCAATATTGGCTCCCCTAATTATTTTAGAAGAAAATATAATTAGGATTTTTAAAGAGCACGAAAAGTTGTACCCAGTGTACATATTTCAGTTCTTCTCAGTCCGCGAGCTAAGAGATAAATGCTAAAATAAGTTACGAATCTCCTATCTTCTTACCCGCCTTGTATTATTAGAAGTTTATAATAAAATACTAGAAACATTATTTAACCTCTTACTCTTAAGTTGTCAGATAAATGTCACATCATTCTTAAATAATGAACTACTTAAATCAAGAAAAAATCACTATTATAAAATGGTTTTACCAGGGAAATAGTTATCGAAGAGTAGCGGACATGTTTGCAGCCTATTTGCCCAATAGGTCAATACTAAGTAAATCGACAATAGAACGGACGATAAAAATTTAAAACTACAGGCACAGTAATCAATAATTGCAAATGTGAAGAAAATCGACGTGATCTTTCGCCAAACGATTTTTTCTATGGGGACATTTAAAAACTAAGCTACCAATAAAAAATATGAAAAATTAGTCCAGCTAAGGAATACTATTTCCGCTGAATGTGCCAGAATATCGATGTACCAACTAGCCAACGTAAGAAATGAGTTTTATAATCGTTTGAGTTATTGTCTGGCACTTAATGGAGGAATATTTGAGCATTTGATTAAATCCTGATATTTTCGTCATAAATTGACTTCTAAATGTAGAAAAATTTGTTTTATGGTCTTGCGTAACTGTGAGTGCATATGTTGGAATTAGCTATAAACTAAAATGAAATGCGAAGATTCTTTTGAAATTCCCGTATAAAACTGTTCAGTTTTGTCAATGACATTATAAATTAATGATCTAAATTGTCACTAATAAATCGATATGGTGTTTTTATTGTTGATTTCTAGAGTACAGGGTGCATAATGAGATACTACGTGGCAGAAGTATTAAGCAGTTTACTCTTTACTGGTTGGTTGAAAAATAAATAAGTCCTAATAGCATTTTTTTCTAAAATAATTAGGGGAGCCAATATTGGACTACTTCAAAATTTACATGGGATTCCCTATGTCCCGCTCGACGGAGCAACACCCGGTATAGCAGAGCTCTAGAAGGATTTTTGTAGAAAATTGAAGGTTCTACAAAAAGATCTCCTAAGAATTTAAAATATATAACTTTTTGTTGTAAATATTTTAATTTACTAAAAATAATTATTGACAATTAAGTTTATACAATTTCTAAATTAAAAAAAAAGATATTTTCCTAAAAATCTTTAATTTTTGACCTTTTTATTGGCTAGACTTATTGAAGAGTATTGAAGAGCTTTTTGTGATGAGTATAATTTCCAATAGAAGTAGTAAAATCTCAATTGTCAATAAGTATTTTTAGTAAGTTGCAAAATTTAAAAAAGGGATTTTTTCTAAAAAATCTTTAATATTTGACCTTAAAGATTCCTTCAATGCTAAGATTTGTTTGAAATTATTAGAAACTTTTTTTGTAGGGCGTTAAAATTTCTACAAAAAAAATTATTGCTGCATGGTTAACAAATGGTGAGATATGATTTTTTTCTACGAGACTAAGAAAAATATGCAAAACTGTAATAAGGTAGATCTTCCTATTAAAATAAAGAGCTTATCGTTGCCGAGCAATCTCTGGAGGTGCCTATAAACCAATTTTTTAGTGTCAAAAGTCAAAATAAAACTTATCATTTTTTCTGACCCACCCTACTGTCCACGAATACAGGGTGAACATTCTTAAGTAGGTGTTACTGCTAACTTCCTTATTATTGGAGGTACGAAGTCGGTTAAATTAGTAAAGTTGTAGTACTTTTTTCGCTAAAAACGTGCTGCCAACCGAAAAACAACTGAACATCGGGTTTTTGATTAATTATAATTAATGTAGAACACCCTGTATAATATATCATCATTCAAAAAATCTATTTAAGAGCTTTAAAAAAGTCCACATGTGATATATCTTATTTTTAATAGTTTCGGAAATATCGCCATCCTCGGGAATATAATAGTAATCCGGCATTTTTAAATAAAAAAAAACTATATTTTACATCACTTTTAAATGGATTTTTAAGGAGCTATAAGAAAATACCACATTTGATATGCCCATCTCTAATAGTTTAAAAAATATGACCATTTAAATCTGAAAATTGACTCTTTGTTTGATCTCCGGTCAGTGCGGACGTGCGTAGAGGACTACAAAGTTCTTCCCGGAGTGGCGGCTAGAGGTGTCATACGAACGTTTTTTACCTTCGAGGATCAAGGAAATATTCACGCTAAATTGACGGCATCTTTCTTCTGGAGCTAAGCGCTGTGAGCGAAGATTCCTATAAGCTGATGCTATCCTGTTTGGTGGTGAACACGAGGTATTTCTCAAATGGCGGGAAATAGATGGGCGTGCCATGGGAACTGTCAGTAGTGAAAGTGAAGGTTATACGTAACACCAGTAGCAGATCTTGGTTTGACAGCCGACAATTTATGCATTGCATCGATTGTTAAATTATTTGATTTCTTTTGGAATCTCTGGGAGCTACGAGCTCGATTATCCAGATTTTCCGCCGACGAAGCCCTGGAAAGCATAGTCCGGAAGGGGAAGAGTGGTGGATTGGACCTGAAGGGACCAAAACCAAGAAAAGAAAATAGAAATAGAAATAGAAACTTTACTAATTTAACCGACTATGTATCTTCAATAATAAAAAAGTTATCAATAGTGCCGACTTAAAAGTGATTACCCTGTAGAGTTTACAAAAGAAAAGTTATTTTTGATAGAAATTTTTGTTTGTAAAAATGTACAATCAACAAACAGAAAATATTAAGTTGGTATACAGGGTTAGCAAAAACATCAAAAAATGATTTTTGTCCAATAGTAAACTTCCTTTACTGTACATTTTCCCTGTATCACAGCGTTGTTCATTTTAATTTTTTTAGATCCTGAAAAACAATATAAATGCGACAGATGTCCGAAACGTTACAGACATTTTGCTTCACTGTACAATCATAGAAAATTTGAGTGCGGAAAAGAAAAATCTTTTATTTGCCAGTTTTGTGGTTTTAAGACTTTTAGGAAAGAAAATTTAAAAGCGCACATTGTAAAAAGACATTCAGACAAAATTCAATTTTAAAAATAGTTTTTTTATAATATTTTTGTAAACAATAAAGAATTTTTAATAATACAGAGGGTATTTTATTATTATTATTATTATTACCAACACTCATTATTAGCGTAGTAACCCTTTAAAAGTTACTAGATTAATTAGACGAGATCCGAATTGGAAGCGACCTTCACCCATCTGTTTACCGGATAAAAGCTATTTTATATTAAATATAATATTTAAACGAAGATATTGTCACAGGTTACCGACAAAATTATGGTCAAGACTATATTTATATTAAAAATACCCTCAAAACTTTTGACACACCCTGTATAAGGCCAAGTCCCGTTTTTTAAATATAGTCTAAGGCTAGTAACCAAAATAAATATGTTAAATTAAAACAGGGTGTCCGGGAAAATGTGGGAAATCTCGCACACGTATGGAACAGATGAAAATAACACGACAAGTTCCTATAAAATTTTTCCGTTTAAGCCCCCCTGCGGAGATATGATCCCCTAAAGGGGGCAGCTAGAAATCGATTTTTCGTGAATAACTTTTAAAGCGCTCTGTATAATTTGATAATATTTTAGTACTGATGCATACTAGTAAAGACCTCTTAAAATAGTGCCCTTGAAACTTTATGTCGCTTCTTTAGTTTGCCAGGGACGGACTAGTTTTCGCACATTATTGATAATATTTTTACGCCCTGTATGGTGAAGACACAAAAATATGTTTTAGGGTAGTTTAAACCTTTTGCTAAAAAAGGTACTCTTGTTTGACATCGATAAAATGAGCCGTTTTCGAGTAAAAATTATTGCAACAACATTTGCAACAAATTCCTGACCTGCTACGAGAGGACTTCAATACTGAATCAAAAATTACAAATTACATCGAAAATAAAATATTGTATTATTAAACAAAAATAAACTCTTATTGTTAAAATAATTTTTTACTCGAAAACGGCTCATTTTATCGATGTCAAACAAGAGTACCTTTTTTTAGCAAAGGTTTAAACTACCCAAAAACATATTTTTTGTGTCTTCACCATACAGGGCGTAAAAATATTATCAATAATGTGCGAAAACTAGTCCGTCCCTGGCAAACTAAAGAAGCGACATAAGTTTCAAGGGCACTATTTTAAGAGGTCTTTACTAGTATGCATCGTACTAAAATATTATCAAATTATACAGAGCGCTTTAAAAGTTATTCACGAAAAATCGATTTCTAGCTGCCCCCTTTGAGGGATCATATCTCCGCAGGGGGCTTAAACGGAAAAATTTTATAGGAACTTGTCGTTGTTATTTTCATCTGTTCCATACGTGTGCGAGAGATTTCCCACATTTTCCCGGACACCCTTAATCGGTTTTCTAATACCGGTTTTTTGAATAATCGGACCAAAATCGAATAGCGGTTTTCGAATATCAATTAATAGGTTTTTGGTTGATTGCGGTTTATATCTAAAAAAGAAAAACCGTTCATTTTGTAAGGAGACAGGCAAATAACCAGAAAACGGTGCATTTTAGAAGAAAATTTTTCTAGTAAGAATTGTTTGAAATAAAAGGGGCAAATTTAATGGTATTATGTTTTGAGAACCGTTTTCGGTTTTCGGTTTTAAAGACCGTTTTCGGTTTTAAAAACCGATTTCTGTGTATCGGTTTTGAAAACTGTTTTTCGGTTTTAAAAACCGGTTTTTAATACCTGTTTTTAAATATTTGGTTAACCGGTTTTAACCGAACCGTTTTTTTTAAACGGTTTTGTAAACACATGTTTTTTTTTCTTGATGGACACACACGTAGAATTTTTACGTGGTGTCTTAAAGTAGAGTATGGATATATAACATTAGTTTGTAATTGATGGTATTGATTTGGGTACGCACCAAAAACTATTAACTATTATTTAGGTTAAAACTTTAAACTTTATCTTTGTTTCAGGATATTCTGAAAAAAAATAAACGTTTTTTCAGAATATCCTATAACCAAAGCTAAATTTAAAATTCTAACCTAAATAATAGTTAATTTACATGTTTTATTTTTATTCAATTTTATCTTGACAACGGTGGCAGACTTCCCACCGAAACGTCGGTTTTTAGTTTTCAAGTTACTTGTTTAATTTTATTTTTTTGTTTTTTTGGCGCGTGGCCAAATAAACAACATCACATAAATAAATCCGCCAAACCAATAGAGAATATATCCTAAATTAGTTTTTTAAATGAAACACCCCCGTATATTATTTATATTTTTAAATTTATTAAAAAATGCTAAATGTGTTTCATGTATACATTGTTACAAATTCCAGGGCACCATAAGGATCTCGGAGAAGGTAAGAAATACAGGGTTAGTTAAAGTTGGTATGTCCTAAAAGTTTTGGCACAAAACCCATTGTCTTTAATTTTAACAAAAACAAAATATATAGAGTTGCCTTTGAAAACAAAAGTTTATTTACTTTATTTACTGTCAGTTGAGATTTATTTATTTTGAAGTTTTCGCTTTGGTGATGTCGTATAAATTAGAAATAGAGAAAAAGTATCTACAAGTTAGTTGGGCGGATACCCAAAGCTGAAATCTGTCGAATATTCCAGAATGAAAACATTTCACGCAGAACCATTTATAGAACAATAGCGGAGTGCGAGCAGGGAATACCATGCCTCGAATTCTCCCAAAGTGGAAGACCACGCATTTACCGCACAGAGGTCAGAGAGATTGGTGGAGAAGAGCAAAAACCAGATTGGAATGTCAACGAGGAGACTTGGCTAGGCAATACAGATCTTCTAAGAGTACGATATCGTTGGAATTGAGGAGGAATGGTCTTAAATATCGAAAGAGACGTAAGTGCCTCCAAATACTCTCAAGCGCAGCTTCTTCGTATACCAAGATGTTGTCGTCAACTGAGTTTGTTGGATGCCAAACTTTTAGGAAGTCCCTCCAGTTCTATTCGTCAATTGAATAGACAAGCCTAACCTCGGCTCCTGGAATCGAGCATCATGGGCCATTGCACGCTGTGTGACCCAATCGTATATTCACTCAGCACCTGTAGGTTGCGCATTAACGACGTCGCCAGATCAAAACTTACAAAACTAGGTGATAGTCATACATATGAATTTTGCATGACACGTACCACGACAGCCTTAACAATATTCCGTTTTAAAAATTTAAATATTACAGCCCTTCCGGAATTTTCTAGAAAAAAAAACAAAAATTTTGTAAAATATTTTTTATTTTTAGTTCATTTTCACAGGTATTTTAAACAACCCATTATGATTGCTGCTTTTTCTGTTCTATAAAAGGGTGTCATTAAATTTAAGATCCGATGTTTTGGATAGGCGGAACTATGGTTTTAAACTTATTTGAATTCTAAATTTAAGGACATTTTAAACTTTACATTTACTCAACGTTTCGAATCGAAAAACCATCAATCACTATTTAGCTGGTAAAATTTATGATTTCCTTCTAAACGATCTAGAAAACGACGCTTTAAACGTTTCCTGTCATAAAACGGCTGCAAATTTAAAAAAATTAAAACGGAATATAGTAAAGCGTAGAAATGCGCTACTTTGCCTCAATTTATGTAACCCTGTATTTCCTATCCTCTTATCGCCTGCAATAGTCACCGTATTCAATCATTATTACTTTTTAAATTAAATTGGTGAATGAAAAGATATGATTTTTATTAAACTTAGTAGTATTTTCTAAGAAATTTCTACCAATTGCTTTCAGGTGAAAAATACTATCCATGTCCCAATTGCCCAAAGAAGTATAAATACAAGGGATCTCTATACAATCACAAAAGATTTGAATGTGGAAAAGAAAAAGCTTTTACATGCGCTCATTGTTCCTATGATTCGTATCTTAAAACAAACCTAAAAAGCATATTTATCGTGTGCATAGGAAAAAACATAACTTTTTTGTAAAGGTTTAAATCTAGTTCTTATGTTGTAGAAATTCCAAATAAACACAATGAAAGTAAGCAATTGTTTTTTTTCTTGATGGTCACACGTCGAGTTTACTGTTAAATTGCACAATTGTATAAGGTCTCTCAATAAGAGTGATCCCAAACAGCACAAACTTTCCATTGAGCAATCCCCCATATAAGTATCTCTCTCTCTATTTTTTTCTCGGTTTTGGTCCCTTCAGGTCCAATCCACCACTCTCCCCGTTCCGGACTATGCTTTCCAGGGCTTCGTCGGCGGAAAATCAGAATAATCGAGCTCGTAGCTCCCAGAAATTCCAAAAGAAAACAAAAATAATTCATACAATCAAATTGTCGGCTGTCAAACCAAGACCTGCTACTGGTGTTACGTATAACCTTCACTTTCACTACTGACAATTCCCATGGCAAGCCCATCTATTTCCCGCCATTTGAGAAATACCTCGTGTTCACCACCAAACAGGATACCATCAGCTTATAGGAATCTTCGCTCACAGCGCTTAGATCGAGAAGAAAGATGCTGTCAATTTAGCGTGAATCTTTCCTTGATCCCCGAAGGTAAAAAACGTTCGTACGATACCTCTAACCGCCACTCCGGGAAGAACTTTGTAGTCCTCTACGCACGTCCGCACTGTCCGAAGGTCAAACAAAGAGAGCCCCATATAAGTAAAGCATGCGTTCACACTATTTCTTGACCTTGCTGCAGAGCTGGGCTACACTACCAAACAATGGTGCTTTACTTATATGGGGAGTGCCCAGTGGAAAGTTTGTGCTATTTGGGATATTATTTCAAATAGAGATTTCTCGGTTTTTAATCCATATATTTTTAATTTCTAGGGGTTACTATATTTAGTATATTGTGCAGTTTTATGATGGTTGGAAATAATAAAAAATATTACCAAATGGTAGCTCAGTTGTGCGCAGGTTATCCGCTGCACTGTAGAAAAGTATGTGGATAAATTTTGACGTAAAGTTAACTCACATTCAACTTTTTAAAATTCGGCAAATAACCTGCGCAGAGTATCGATGATGGCAACCCAATTTTGTGAGTAAATAACCGTTGAGTGGCCACAAATCAACCACCACTTTGATAATATTTTTTATTACTTCCAACCGATCGAGAGGAGTCAGTCCATTTTGTCTTGTGATAACTAAATATCACAACCAAAGAGCAAGAATATGATAAAAAAAAACTAATCTAAGGCTTTTGCAATTACTGTATCTTGATAACTTTATAGGATTAAAAGTTATTCGCGGTCAAAATGGGTCACAATATAGTCTAACACCCTGTATTTCTACTGGCTTTGACAGGTAAGTATGGTTTGTTAAATATTGCTATCTGGTGGGGTGTAGCTATGATTGAAGTATAAAGTAACCTATAATATGCACAATATTAGTTTTTCTACTTGCGTGCACAAATTAGGTACTTTGCGCATTCGTAAAAAAATTAAAACTACTATTTAACGTTGAGAAATAATAAAATAAATAAAATAAAAACACTCATAGAAAAATAATTGCTCTAATACTTGTGCAAAGTGCTTTTCCCGCACCTGATTCACCTGAAGCTTTTTTAAACTCCGCTTTGCGTCGTTTGCCTAACTACTTTTCGTGCGGGAAATTACTTTGCGTATTTATTAAGAAAATAACAATACTTTGAGACTAATGACAGATTTTCTAACACGCTTTTATTAGCTTGGGTTGTATCTATCTATCTATCTATCTATCTATCTATGTAACGGAATCTTTGAGCCTAATTTTTACCAACTCCCAGCGATTCAATTTCTTTGAAACTTTGCACACGTATCAAGGACCGATGACAATGCAATAATTTAAAAACAGTATCCCGTTATCCTGATTAGGACAGCCAGGATAAATAAATTCCTTTACAGATCCTCTGTGTCCTAATACTACTCTTGACAAAATGGCGAAGGAATTTTTAGTGAATAAACTGGAGCATTTATTTAAAAAAAAAATTGATATATCGAACTAAAAATGAAAAATAAATGATAGTTTAAAAAAACTAAAAAACACGCTTTTATATGCAGCCGAACTAAAAATTAGAAAATAATTTTTCATTACAAAGAGTTTGTCACTTCAGAATAAAAGCGTGAGGTGCTTAATATATTAAATGTTATAATTATTCTATTTGCAAATATCTATGAGGGAAAAGTTATGAAAAATAATAGTAAAATGCACATGTACGGGCTTTTTACTTTGAAGTGACAAACTCTTTGTAATGAAAAATTATTTTCTAATTTTTAGTTCGGTTGCATATAAAAGCGGGTTTTTTTATTTTTTTAAAACTATTATTTATTTAAATTAGATGGCATAGAGCAGTGATGGCGAACCAACGGCACGCGAGCCCAAGTTGGCATGCAGCGTAAAAATTTGGGCACGCGAGTATATTGATTTTTTTTTATACGACTGAAACTAAAATGAGGGAAGTTTGAAGTTGGTGTTTTTTTGCCGAAAGAAAGTATTGAAAGGAAAAGAAATCATTTTTCTGTCTAAAAAGTATTTTAGGCGCGCCAAGGACATCTTTTTACATTTTTGTACAAAAATGGCACGTAAATACAAAAACGTTCGCCACCACTGGCATAGAGAATTTAATATGGGAAATAACAATTTTCCATACTCCCAAAAGAAAATGAAATAAGAAGCTTTACGTTTTTGCCGTTTACTCTAAATTTTATTCATATATATGTTTCTAACATATACTAACTGCTAGTTGCTGCACTGCTATACTAACTCTAATAAAAGTAGGCAAGGAGGCTCTTTAGACTGACAGACAGACGCCTCTCGTCACGACGTTGTTTGGGCTGTCAGTAACAATGACATTATTACGACTTATCGATCTGTCCAAATCGCCTCCTTGCCTACTAATAAAACTATAGTGATTAATTTTTTTAAGGAGTTTATCAATACCAATGCAAAAACTGCTCAAAATCATACAAACACTTGGGATCTCTTAATAACCATATGAAATACGAATGTGGAAAACCCAAGGCTTTCAGCTGTATCGAATGCTCCACTTCGTTTCATAGGAAAGACAATTTCAGAAGACATTTGATAACAAAGCATAAAATTGAGGTGTCAAATAAGGATATTACAAAATTAAATCAAGCAATGTTTAGTGTTGAATTCAGACATTTTTAATCGGGGGAGTTAAGTGATGGTGGGTCATATTTTTTTCTTTCAGGTAAACGTCTCGCATACCGGGTGTCAACGGATTTATTAGACAATCTATAACTCCTAGAGTATTAGACATATCATAATGAGACTTGCTTTGGGTAGAGAGTTTTCGCATATTGTGACGTGTAATTTTAAATACATAAGGGCCACTTTACGTCACTTGGACCAATGTACCATATGGAACTATCTTCTTGGACCATGAGACCGGTGGACAAAAACTAACTTTCCATTTTATTAACTAACTTAATTTAGTACGGGCATACCCCCACTAGGGGTAGCCCGTACAGGGGCTTAACTACAACTTTAACTTTATACTTGACTTCACTAACAACTTCTTATCTAATATTTTTCTAATTTCTTTCTCCCTTTAAATATTCAATTTTCCAGTGTTTGTTTTGCATTTCTACGCGACCCAGTTTGTTTAATGTTTTTTATTTTATTATTATAAGAGTAACCTAGAAAATTGTTTAATTTATACTTTTATAACCTTGACACCTCACGTATATCTTTATTTAGCAAAATTCCCAATGTTAAGTAACCTAATTAAAATGTATACTTCTTTTAAAATTCCCACAAATGTATATTTTTAAAATTCCCAAAATGTATACTTTTTTATACTAGGTGTTCACAATATTTTTAGTTGTTAGTCACTTCCGGTGTAAGCGAAAATGATTCCATTTTGAACATTTTTTGATTCCTTAGACAATATTTATGGGCATATCATATTTTTAAAAGTTTCTAAGCCTTCTTCTTCAAAAAATTGCAATCGCAAAATTTAAGTAACTAGTACGGAAGATATAAATAAAACAAGTTGGCAAAATAACATTTTAGTGCCTAACTAATAATTTTCAAATGGCAACCCTTTTTAACAAGCACTTTTAGAACAAAGAGTGTTTTGATGTATCTAACAATATCAGTTAATTTTTGATCGGATCCAAAACAAGAACATAAATAAAGAATCATGGCCATCTAGATGCAGTATTAAAAATTTCTCTAAAAAACCAATTGGGCCCAAAAACTTTTTAAAATGCCACATTTCGATTAAAAATTGTCTCAGGAACTTAAAAATATTAAAAAATAGAGTGCTCTATTTAAAAATTCAAAAATGGAGCCATTTTCTCTTAAACCGGAAGTAACCGGAAAGTAAGAAAGATGCTGAAACTTTTCTTATTTCATACCATTTATCCATACCAAGTCCCATTTCGATATGTCTATTACTTTAGGATCGGGATGGCGAACCTTTTGTATCGTCATGCCATTTTTATACAAAAATGTAAAATGATGTCCTGGGCGTGCCATGAGATACTTTTAAGACAGTACAAATTTTGAAGAGCAAAAAAAAGTGATCTGCTTTGAAATTATGTCCAAGCCCGACGAGAGGGCGTTGAAGGCGGTACAAATTACCGGGACCCGGACGCATTTAAACATTCCACTATAGGATTCGGCACCCGTCTTACTCCTGATTGGTCAAATTTAAAATATAATAATGGCGTCCTATTTATTGATATGTGTGGTGCCGAAAACCGTAGTACAATGTTCAGGCGGTGCTGAAATACAGAGCGGAATATTGGAACCTCCTCTTCTTTTTGAACTTAGCCCGATAAAGAAAATTATCAACTTTAATTAACTCCTCCATTCTAAAGTAGGTAATACAATAATTAATAATAAATTTTAATTAATAGCTGAATATAAGCTCTAAATATTACTATATTTGTTTACATAGAAAAGCTAAATTAGGAATGAAAAGATTAAAAAAACAAACTGCATCATACGCAGTATTCCAACAATCAACTCTTAATTTCAGCACCGCTCGCACATTGTACTACGGCTTTCGGCACCGCGCATTTCGATAAATGTGGCTACATAATGAACTTGACCAATCAGGTGTAAGACGGGTTCCGAATCCTATAGTGGAATGTTTAAATGCGACCCGGACTAACTGGGGGAGGGAATGAAAAACGTAAATGGAGCAATGGAGTGATGCCTTTTTTTTGCTCTTCTAAAAAGTTATTTAAACAATATAAGTTTGGAGAAAGTAAGGGCCTTTATTTGTACTTTTTTTTGGGTAATTAAGGGGGCCCGTAACTTTTACTTGTTCTGGGACCCGGCAGGGCTAATTATGTCCTAAGCGTGCCATAAATTAAATACTTTTTAGAGTGAGTCAGTAAAAAGTTAAAGAGCATGAAAAGTCTTCTACTTAAAACTTGCATCCTTTGCCCTTTCCGCTTGCTCTATAAGAAAAAGGAAATAAAAAAATCAACACCCTCGCGTGCCTAAAATTTTACGTCGCGTGCCATTTGTGGTACGTGTGCCATTGGTTCGCCATACCTGCTCTAAGAGTTAACGCTTCTTTAATAGATTTGTTGACACCCGGTCTATTACATATCCTAAAATATTGTATAGGTACTGGATACTGGTCTATTACTAAAAGTGCTCGCGGACTTTGTAACTTTTTCTCTTAATAAACCAACATATTTTTGTATAAAATTTAAAACGTCTCTTATTTGCCCTTTAGCCGGGTATGTTAGTAGGAGCCAAGGGTTTATTTTATTTTTGTAAATTTACCCAAAAACCATTTTTAGGTATCTACAAAGAAAAATGCGAGAAATGCAATAAAACCTATTTGTCAAGATATACCTTGGTACGTCATCAAAAGTACGAATGTGGAAAACCCAAGACTTTCAGCTGTAAGAAATGCTATACTTCGTTTCACAGAAACGACAACCTAAGAAGACATTTGTTAACAAAGCATAAAATTTATGTTTCAAATGATGATATTTTGAATTTAAATCAAAATTTTTCAAATTTTTCTAGACTGAACTGTTTTTAATGTTTGCAATATAAAAAATTATTATTTAGTTTATTTTTATTACAAAATATAACATAAAAACGCTATTTGTACCTTTTTCTACACGTAAGCTCTTCGCGTAGAGCGGCAATGCTGCCTCTAGTGGTACTTAACATGCGAACTAACCTTGAAAAGGCCGCGCTTGTTGCTGCTCCGGTGGTGTCGGCAGTTTCGATCACCGGAGTTAGGCATCGAGGAGCGCGGCGATAACTTGGATGGGTGACCGCGTGACCATCGGTTTTGGCGGCGGCACGCGGTGTTCTGCTCGGGGGTTAACGGACGGACCAAGCAGCAACCATTCAAGTTATGGAATGAATGGCGTGTAAATTGGAAGGAGTAGGGGTCAGGGCACAATAAGCATCTAGGCTTCAGCGCACCACGTAGGGGGCGATGGAAGACCCCGGAAGGATGAAAAAAAACCATTAAAAATTATTATACAGTGTCTCCAAAAAGTTTGGAAACGCTTAAATATCTCAGAGAGTTTTGAATCAAATTGGACGAAATTTGGTACTCCATGGTAAAACCCTATTCTAAATTTAGTGTTGGCATCGGCGATATTTTCCGAAAGCGTTGCTATCTCCTATACTATAAGGAATACCAAGTTTAATTTGAGTTTTTGCATATGAGAACGCTCCGTTTAAATGAAAATAATCATTTGGGGTAGGATTTATTGTCATCTTGTATGTCTTTTAAATTTTGATAATAATGGGTATTATTGTTTATTTTTACCTAGGAATTCGATTTATGTCAGAACTGTCAAGTCACCAGTTTAAAATTTGCAAAGTGTAAGAGGTAATACCTACACACCTATTAATTTTAAGGGGAGATACCTGTAAAATTCCAAAAATTTCTTTTTCATAATATGTTAATATGGTCCTCTAAGAAAACTAAATCACTAAAATTTTAGAACATAATTTTCAGTATTACACTATAATTAATGAATTTTTATACACCTATTCCAACTTTAAACGCGTTTTTCTTAAAACTTCACTTTAAAATTGGCTGGACGATAACTTGAAAAAGTTATCGACCGATCTTCCTGAAATTTTGTACACATATTTCTAACAACCGTATTTTCTATGTGAACCTCCAAAATTACATTTTTTTAACACAAACGATGGAAAAATAGAGCCAAAAAGTCATTTTATTTTTTTCAAGTATTTTATTTCTCGAATTTAATTATTTTGTGACCGTGTCGAATCCCTAAAGAGCCGATGGGTGACGAAACCACCAGTCACCGAGGAAGGCGAAACACGGTCCATGGCAGAGTGACGTAACTACCGTATAGTAGTGAAATCACAATTAGCCTATCTGAGGAGTGTTGTATAATACAAATCAGGTAGGTTGCTGCCAAGGGAGAATTATTTGGTCCCATAACCAAAAGCGACCATGGGCACCATACAACCGTTCGGAATTCGTGTTTGGAGATATCCTACGGATGTTGAAAGTCATTCCGTAGGACCAAAAAATCCAAAACGGTGGTGTTGAAAGTGAGAGATGAAAATCTATCTCTTTAGCGGCGTTTAGACGATCAATAATACTGTCAATATTATAAAATACTGACATTATTATTGACCATGTGAACGACGTATTGAAGTACTGACGCCTTGTATTGAGGAATGACCAAAAATTCTATCAATACCGAGGATACTGTCAGTAATATTGAAGGTCTAAACAAAAATATATTTGATTCCTTCAGTATTTAGCCATTACACCTTAGTGAAAACACAGAGAATATTAATTTGGGTGTTTAGTAGTGCAAAAATAAGAAATGGAATTAGACAATGAACTGCACAGCGAAAGTCTTCCAGCTACCAATAGCAAAGACGTTGGCAAGGATACTTTAAAAAGATTTATAGAGCAGTTGGAATGTTCACCGGAGCTGTGGAATAGTAGTGATCCTTCGTATATGAAAAAAACATGAGGTTCAGAGCTTTGGAAAAATTAGTAACAATATTTAAAGAAATTAAGAGTGACGCCACGATTGAGGATGTAAGAAAAAAATTAATACCCTTCGGTCAAATTACAGAAAGGAATTGAAGAAAATTGAAGATTCCAAACGAAGTGGGGCGGGAGCTGATGAGATATATGTACCCACGTCCTGGGTTTTTCATGCACTCAGTTTTCTCGACAAATATGAAAAACCCCAAGCAAGTCAATCTTCTGTTGTTGAAGAGGATATACAAACTACTACACAGGTTAGTGTTTTAATGCATTTAATTAACTTAATTTATTATAAATGTAACATGTCGATTGGTAATAATATTTATCGGTACTCTTTGTTTTATTGAACACTGTTAAAATACGTACAATATAAATCCCGCACTGTTTTGGCATCCAATTGCGAATTTCGTGTAGAATTACTTCTCAAGTCTTGAAGTAAGTGAACTTTTTCTTTTTCTTGTCCAAAAGATGTGTAAGATGTAGCCGAATGACGCGTTAAAAAATTATGCAAATAGCAACAGGCTAATGTTACTGTTGATGCTTTTTCTGGTGCTAGTCCGATGGGCTTTTGAAAAACGCCAAATCGAGTAGCTAGAATCCCAAAAGCATTTTCAACTACACAACGCGCAGCTGACAATCGATAATTAAATACTTCTTGCTCTTTGGTACAGTTTTTTTGGGAAAACGGTTTCATTAAATTAGGATGCAAGGCAAATGCTTCATCAGCAACAAAGACATATGGAAAAAGTTCTCGTGAATTTCGTAGTTCAGTTGGAGGAGGAATATTTAATTTATTATTTTGAAATAAGTTCCAAAACTGTGTATAGAAAAGCACACCTCCGTCTGAAACCCTACCATTTGCTCCTACATCTACCATTATGAATTCTCTATTTGCATTTACTAAAGCCATTAAGACAATGCTGTGATAACCTTTATAATTGTAGTATAGTGACGCTGAGTTATCGGGCTTTTTTATAGCAATATGCTTTCCATCAAGTGCACCAAGACATGTTGGAAAATTACAGTGTTCTTCAAATTGACTGGCAATAATTTTCCATTCGTGGGTAGTACTGGGTACCTGTAAAAAAATATTCTGTTTTAGACTGAAGCTACACCATCAACATCCAGTCAGTCATCAATCAGATCACAATCTATCTTCTCACCTCCAGAACAATCAGTACACCGCGAAAGAGGAAAAAAACGCAAGTCAGATGACCTTGCGAAGAAACAAAATGACCTTTTATCTTTAGCTTGCGATTATCTAACAAAAGGAGATCGGCTTGGGGATCGAGATTTGAACCTTGCAAAGGTCTGGGCTGAGAAAATTAGTAGGTTAACGTCCGACCAGAGAATGTTTGCTGAGAAGGCCGTTAATGATATTCTTCTGGAAGCTGAGATGGGACAATTACATAAATATTCTGTCAAAATTAATGAAACACCTTTACATACACCTGCAGCCACTCCAGTATATCATTATACACCCACTCCAACTCCTTCACCCTCCTATATTGAAACAACCTCTAATGACACGTCAACACATCCAGCCAACCAGCTAACTAACTATTTTGCTACTTTTGAGTGATTTCAAAAAAATATAGTAATTATTAGTTACTAATTACTATTACTTTAATATGTTCATATACGTATAATAAAGAATTTCATATTGATAATTTTTTTCACTTACCTTAATATAAGTTCGTAAAACAAAAATAAGCGCTTTGCATGTTTCCAATATAATTTCACTTATGGATGAGGGTGAAATTACAACTGAAAACTTTAAATCCTGATAGCTCCGTCCGGTTGCTAAATATCTCAGGGTTACTGCTAGTCTTTCATGTGCAGAAATAGATTGTCTCATTAGGGTGTCTTGTTTTTTAATATACCATAATCAACCATTTCCAGTAATTTATTAAATAAGTTGTCGGACATTCTAAAATAATTATGATAGTCGTTTGCGTATTTAATTTTAATTTCGTCTATTAGATTCACATGACTGTAACTGTGTCTCTTTGTTAACCAATCTTTCATCCACATACGCCTTTTCCTTGTCTTTTTTTCCCGACTGTAAATGCTAATACAATTGCTAAACATGCCTTATCCATAATTCAGTAAAACGATGAAGTTCGGCTTTCTTTTATGTACTGACAAAAATACTTTAAAAATATATTGACCATCTAAACGCCGCGAAAATATTGATGTAGTTCTTCAATACTTAACATCAATAATTATTGACAGTATTATTGATCGTCTAAACGCCGCTTTTGCGGTGATCTGCCCGCATTGGCATGAGCTAAGGGGCAACCACCTTATAAAATCCTCTATATCTCGTTGAAGTCAAAAGCCAGAAGGTCTAGTGTAAATCGGTAATATGTTTTCTAGGTCAACGGCTCTGCTATGACGACTTCACGCCTCACGAGAAATACATCAATTTTAGGCGTTCACCCAATTGTAACCGCGGTAATAATTGGTGATAACTTTGACGTATAATACATTGTTTAAACGTCAACATAACCAATTGGTAAATACCGTTTATTGATGATAGTGTGGGGCTGCGGTCTGCCGTATAGCTAGCATGCGACGTAAGAGTAGAGAATATTCGGTCGTTAGAGTCGTAGATTAAATTCGACAGAGCGAGGGACCATAAGTTGGGTGTTCTTGTGTCCCAGGCTATGTCGTAGTGGAACTTACTTCTCTATAAGAAATGCAATTTTATGTGACATAAGCACGTACCAAATTTTATTTTAATATTTAAAAAAATTAAAAAGTTATAGAGGTGAGCCACGGGTCAGGGACACCCGGTATACCATTTTTGTGTATACGGTTTTTTTAGTATACGTATACAGGTTCATCCAAATTAAGTGTCTGTCATTTGTAACCTCGTTATTACTAAAAATATGAAACAGTTTTAATTAGCTTTTTTCACGCTCTTTAAGATCAAGATTTAAAAAACAATTGACAATGGGATTGCTATGTTATACAGAGAAATACCCCTTTTTTAAATGGAACACCCTGTATATTTTATTACTATTAGAAAGTTCTTTCAAAATCCTTTAAAAAAAGTCCATATGTATATTAATAAAATACCACATTTGATGTGCCTATCTTTTTCAGTTTTGGAAATATAGCCATTTAAATCTAAAAGATAGTAGATATTTTCCCCGTTTTATTTCTGAGACTAAAACTTATTTCCTAAAGCTGTGTTGTAATGAAAATTTAAAATAATTTTTAGATTTGAATGGCCATATTTCCAAAACTATAAGAGATAGACATATCAAATGTGGTATTTTCTTAATGCTCCTTTAAATATCTATTTATTGGTAATGTAATATACAGGGTGTTTTATTTAAAATATGCCAGTGTACTATAAAATTTCTGAGGATGGCTATACTTCCAAAACCATGAAAAATTGATTGGATATTTCAAATGTGGACTTTTTTGCAAGGATTTTAAAATATCTTTCTAATGGTGATAAAATATACAGAGTATTCCATTTAAAAAAAGGGTATTTTGCTGTATAACTCCGAAAACCGATTGTCAATTGTTTTTCTAATCTTCAGTCTTAAAGAGCGTGAAAAATGCTACTTGTTTGCTAATTTAAACTATTTCGTATTTCAAATCATAACGAAGTTACCAATGATGGACACTTAATTTGGATGACCCTGTATAGCTAAGCCTTACTACAAATCAGAAAAGTTTCCTATTAACACATCCAAAACCCATTCAGCGAATTAACACTAAATTTAGAGTATGGTTCTAGCCTGAAGTACCGAATTTCGTCTAGTTTGGTTCAAAACTCTCTGAAATATTTAAGCGTTTCCAAACTTTATGGACAGACTGTATAAACCCCATTTATTTCATTAATTTTAAGCATGTTAAAAAAGCATTGGCAATTAGCAACTATTTACTCGTATATGTAAAATCCAGGACACAAGTGTTCAAATCAGTAGAGTTTGCAGGCCACTCCAAGTCAAACTTTTGTGAGATGAGGCGTCCAGGAAAGTAATTTTGATAATCCCGAGTTTTTTTTTTGTGTAGTTTTTGAAATCCTGTGTTCGTGTTTTTTTATGTTAGTCGAAGCCTTTTTTTGTTTTTAAATTTAAATTCAATCATAAACCTTTTTTAGGTACAGGTACCAATGAAGCAAAATGCGAGAAATGCAAAAAACAATATTTGACAAGGTATTCTTTGATACGTCATCAAAAGTACGAATGTGGAAAAGAGAAACGTAATAAGTGTTGGTACTGTTCTTATAGTACAAAACAAAAGTACAACCTTATGGTACACGTGAAAAAAGTTCATCCGGAATCTATTGGCGAATTTGCCAAATGGTATTACGAACAAAATATTAAAAATAAGTTTACGTATTTGTTTAAAAAATCTTAGTAAATAAAACTTTTTTAAACCATTTATTATTGATTTTTTCTTAACATTTAAAGCATAGTATCATAAAAATCATTGCATTTTAAATATTTTGGCCACATTTATTATTTGTGTTAGGGTAGGGCGAGGCTAGTTGATCAATTTTTCACTTGATCGGTTATAGCTCCTCAAAAATAAGTCTTAATGGCTTATAATACATACTGATGGATTAGCAATTTATTTGTTATTAATAGTGTCCATAGTAATTTCTTTCTATTAAGTCGAATTTAGGAGCTACATCTACTTTAATGTAGATGAGTCAAGTATGCCCAACGTACCCCATAGGTGGGTTAAGTTGAGCAAGGGTATGGGGCTAGTGAAGCACTTAGAAAGTATAGTCAAATCATGGCTTGAATGTTAGATAGGTTTACAATAAAAATACATTTTGACAATTTGCTTTTTATATTTATAATCTTATAGTGACAAAACAACAAATCTTATTAATAAAACAGCAACGTACCTAGCTTAGCTTAACTATTGGATTTAATATCTATCAATTCATTTTCGTTTTTTAAACTTTTTAAGCAGTTTTATTTTGCTTCTCTTGTAATGCCTTCTGTATGGTAAAATTGCAGCTTTTCTTGGACTAGCCTTTGGGTATGGTCAAACTATTTCCAGAGAAAATTTATAAGTTAGATAGGTCAGCTCATTTTCTTTGTTGCTTGTATAAAGTTCGGGTTGCAGCCTCTTTTAAATCTTGAGAAGACTTTAGTAGTTTTACTGTTATAAGTCCGTATCCTAAAAAATAAAAAAATAAAACATTTTATACTTAAAAACCCTGGGGTTAGTTGGACAACTGTAGCTCAACTAACCCCAACCTGAAATTTTAAAGAAAAGTGAATTTATTAAAAACCGGTTAGAATTGTATTTAAAATCTTTATACATATTAAAACTGCGATAAATTTACTTAAGATTAACACTTACCTGATTGAGAACGGAATACATTTAACTATCACAGATAAAATATTCCGGCTTGCAAATATTTTACTTTTTAATCACAAAATAAACAATGCGCACGGATACTTTTTCAATCGCCGCGTCATCACTAGTGGTCGCACAATGAGTTCCCCTCGCGCAACCCCTTCTTTACGCTATTTGATGCTTTCGCCTGCGGTCGATAGTTTTTGAGATATTTTAATTGCCCAACTTACCTCTATGCTCAACTAGCCCCGCCCTACCCTACTACTGCTTGAAAAATGAAAAAAAACAGATGTAACGTAAAGATGGTGTAACGGATAAAAACCATTTTTATTAAAGGTAGTATTTAAAAAAGATACTGCTAAAGGGTTGCCAAAAAGTTATGGTAAAGGCTATATTTAAATTTAAAAAAAGAACCTTAAAATTTTTGACACACCCTGTATAATGTCAATTTTTATTTATTTAACTTTACATGACAGCACTAATATATCACCTTATTTTGTTCTCTTCAGTTTATTAAATAAAGTCATGGGATATTGTTTAAATTTAAAAAAAAAAAAAAAAAAATTGCTGGTACATTCAATATTATTTAATAATTAAGTAATTTATGTAACAAGTGCATTGACGCACTTCTTAGTAAACTTCCCTCCTACGGTCTTCCAACTAAACTCTGCTCTTGGCTCTCCAGTTATCTTTCTAATCGACGTATATCAGTCATTGTTGATGGTCACTCTTCAAGTTTTCAGAAAATTAATGCTGGAGTGCCTCAGGGTTTAGTACTAGCACCAACTTTGTTTCTTCTTCACATCAACGACCTTCTTTCTTCCACAACCAATCCCATTCATAGTTATGCTGACGATAGTACCCTTCACTCCACTTTTCAGGTTCCCAAACCAATCTCTCAACCCGACTTGGAAAGCAAACGCATGGCGATGCAGATATCTCTTTCACAGGATCTCAATTTGATATTGGATTGGGGCGCCAAAAATCTCGTTCAATTTAATGCATCCAAAACACAGTCATGTTCCTTGTCGCGAAAAAATCATCAAACACTCATCCTTTGCTTATGAGTGGCCAGGTTTTGCAGAGCGGGGACACATTTAACCTTGTGGGCGTCACAATTGAGAATAACCTTAACTGGCATAAACACATTGCTATTGCCACCGCGGCTTCAAAAAGCTTGGATTTCTTTTCCGAGCCAAAAAGTATTTTTCTTCATCCAATTTATACACTTTGTATGTGTCCCAAATTCGACCGTCTCTGGAATATTGCTCTTATGTCTGGGGAATGGCATCCCCTACAACCCTCAGCATTCTTGATGCCATTCAAAGAAGGGCTGTTCGTCTTATTAATGATCCTTTACTTACTCAAAGACTTCCTTCTCTTGCCCATCGTCGAGCTGTGGGAGATCTACCGCTCTTCTATAGATACTTTTACGGCTTCTGCTCCAAAGAATTATCCAGTATAGTCCCTCCTCTTGCAGTTCCCAACAGAGAAACTCGTGGTGCCGCGCGTATGCATCCCTATACGGTTCAATTGGACAGGCCCCGAACTTCCCATTTCGTTCGTTCTTTTATCCCTAGAGTTTCTAGACTGTGAAACCTACTGCCAGCGAAGGTCTTTCCTTCCCCCAAATCTTCAAGTTTTTAAGTCCCGTGTTAACAAACTTCCTCTTACCCTGCTTAAGACACCCACGGTACGTAAGTATTTAGGCTTTAACCTTCGTGGATTGTCCAAAGATAAAAAAATAAGGTGATACTTTTATTTACGAATGGGAAGTTGGCCAGCATGAGCCGTCAGGAAAGTGCGGAATGCCATGAGTAAAAAAAAAGACACTTTATGCATGTTTTACATACTACATTTTTTTCTACGATCGTATCAAAAATAAATTATTAATCATTTTATACATGTTTTATTTATTTAAACTTTATAATTTTAATTTTTAAGCACTAGCCATTATATTTTAACCAAAAAATCATCTCTCTTATTTTCTAAGAAACAATTATTTTCTTCATAACTATACACTTATAATTTAATTTTATAAAATGTTTGTACTTACTTTTTGTAGAATTAATACTACACTAACAGTATAAATTCCTTTTTAATGTCTTAGTCCTCCCAATTCATTCTTACTATTAATTTTCAATTATTTCTAATAAATTTAATCCCAAACTGTCAAATTTTAAAACTAGTAACACATGAACTAAAACAGATAATAACGAAATCAAAGGTAACTTTACCGTTTGGTTCAGTTGATGACAAGTTTACTGTTACATTGCATAAATTGATATTTAAGTTTATTTTAGTAAACATTGAAACAAAACACTTCAAAGTGTGAAAAAAAGCTTCGAAGTGTTAAAAATTAGTGATTTATTATACAAGAAAAAAGCTTTAGATTTTAGCTCGAGGTTGTGTTGTCTCATGACGCGAAGCGGAGGGAACAATAAACCGAGAGCTAAAATGTAAAATTTTTCCCGTGTATTATACACAACTTTTTTTTATGTGAGGGGAAAACGACGATTTTATATTAAAAAAATAAAGTCAGAAAATTAATCATGAAAATTTGAAGTTTAAAACTGGTCGACTAGTATATTTGAAACACAGTTAGACATTGCATTACTATGGAAACCTTTAAGGAAATTATTTAGCGTCTGTCAATGTTATTTTGTAATTTGACAAATTGAAATTAAAAAGTAAAAGCGATTTTTTAGTAGTTCCTTATACAGGGTGTTCATTTAAAAACTTTCCACTCAAGTTATCTTCGAAACGAGACAGATTTGAGAAAATCGCCGAAACACGTCAAGATATTTATTGAGGGGGAACGTTTTACAAAAATTTGACGGCGCTCCTTTAACCCCTTAACCACCAGAGCCACCACCCCAAAATTCTTAAATGAGAAGGCGGGTCGAGTGATACATCATTTTAAAGCTCCTGACGAGTACTTTATTACCCTAGAATATGAAGTCAATATCTTCACCTATTACAAAATGGCGGTACTTTAAAAATTACCTTAATACCTGATTTGGATGGTCATATTTCCGAAACTAATAAAGTTAGATGTACTTAATGTAGTATTTTCTTGAAGCTCATTTAAAGATCTTTTTAATGGTAAAATAATATACAGGGTTCTTAAATAAAAAAATATGTACTTTTTCTTCTACCCTGTATATTACTACCAGTATCACCATTAAAAAGACCTTTAAAAGAGCTTTAAGAAAACACCACATTAGGTACATCTAACTTTATTAGTTTCGGAAATATGGCCATCCAAATCAGGTATTTAGGTAATTTTTAAAGTACCGCCATTTTGTAATAGGTGAAGATATTGACTTCATATTCTAGGGTTATAAAGTACTCGTCAGGAGCTTTAAAATGATGTATCACTTGACCCGCCTTCTCATTTAAGAATTTTGGGGTGGTGGCCCTGGTGGTTAAGGGTTAAGGGGCGCCGTCCAATTTTTGTAAAAACGTTCCCCTCAATAAATATCTTGACGTGTTTCGGCGATTTTCTCAAATCTGTCTCGTTTCGAAGATAACTTGAGTGGAAAGTTTTCAAATGAACACCCTGTTTAAAGGAAATGTAAGTTCTGTTTAATAAGTTATTCTAAAATTAAATATTTACCTTTACTTACGTGCATGGAAGCCCGAGAAAAAAAGTACTAATTTTTTTCTCACGGAAAGAAGAAATTTTAAAAAAAGTCTCATTTAAGTACCTGTTAACATTGACAAAATATCAAATTTTTTTCCGTCACGGAAAAATGTTTTTTTTTAACTTTGTGTAGTCTACCAGAATAGAGTCCTTTATCTTTATGTTATATATGTATGGCTAGAAGGGGGTCAGCCACGACATACGTCGGGCCAGGACCAGTCCTTGGAGTGCCAAAGAGTACCTTCCGGAGTGCGGTACAAAACTGGGTAAAGGACCAGCAAAGACTGCACTGGGAAAGGCTTCCTCAACACATGCATGGAAAAATATACATCAGTGGACCATGCACAAAAAGAGCTAAAGAAGTACTCAAAATGGGTAGGAATCAGCTAAGAACGATCACAGGTTTCCTCACCGGACATGCTCCAGTGAAAGAACACATAAATAAAATGGGATTATACAACGGAGATCTGGACTGCAGATTATGTGGAGCAGAGACCGAAACAGTATCCCACATACTGTCAGAGTGTGAGGCACTGGATCACAAAAGACAAGCAATCTTCAGGGATATTAGAGTGCCCCTGAAACATATGGTACGCACCAAGCAGACCTATACCGCCTTCTTCAAGGAACTAGGGTACTGGAATGGGTACAATAAAACGGGAGTTTGGTACAATAAGCCTTCAGGCTGCAGTGCCACCGGTCATGCAGACGGCTCCCTGGGGAAAAAAAAACCTGTTAACATTAATAAAATATCAAATTTTTTTTCCGTCACGGAAAAATGTTTTTTTTTAACTTTGTGTAGTCTACTTTTTTTTATCTTTATGTTAACGATTAAAAAAATAGCATTTTGTTTAACAGTCATGAAAAAAAACAAATTTTATTAACTAGCCTTGGAACGTATTTAAAAATATATGGGTAAACATTATACAGGGTGTCTCAAAAATTTTAGAGTTGATATAGTAGAAATTATTTAACCGACGTTTTTTTAATGTTAATATGAATATTTTGAATACATACTAATATACTTTTTTTATAGAACCTTTCACGACACTAGATGGACGTTTTGGATGTAGAATGTGCCTAAAATCGTACAAAAATAGAAGACATTTCAGAAGACATATGCTTTTGGCTTGCGGAAAATTAAAATCTTTTTATTGCGAAAAATGTGGAAAGCAATTTGGATTGAGGCATCAGTTGAAGAGACATTCTAATTCAAAAAATTGTATAGTGTAATTATTTCTGTAAAAAAGTTTCTTTTTTAAATAGACTAAAGCCCTCCGCACATGGGTCGGTGAAACAGCGACGAGACCGAGATTCAAAAAGCTTTCGATAGTGTGTACGCGTATACTCGTGTTTGAAGTGGCGATTACCGTACACAGACAGCAATGAAATTGTATGTTTTTCGGAGAGCGCCGACGTTTCCCGAACTCTACCGCGACGCGGCAAAAACTACCCATTTGGTTTATCTACAGCAGATCTTCTTTCCTTCGTTTCACACAACTGGAACAAGTCTCATGAGTTTCTAGGTGAGTCCCAGATCGTTGCTCTTGATATATCTAAAGCTTTCGACCAAGTCTGGCATGACGCACTTCTTAATAAACTTCCCTTCTACGGTCTTCCAACTAAACTCTGCTCTTGGCTCTCCAGGTATCTTTTTAATCGACGTATATTAGTCATTGTTGATGGCCACTCTTCAAGCTTTCACGAAATTAATGCTGGAGTGCCTCAGGGTTCAGTACTGGCACCAACTTTGTTTCTTCTTCACATCAACGACCTTCTTTCTTCCATAACCAATCCCATTTATAGTTATGCTGACGATAGTACCCTTCACTCCACTTTTCAGGTTCCCAAACCAATCTCTCAACCTGACTTGGAAAGCAAACGCAGAGCGATGCAGATATCTCTTTCACAGGATCTCAATTTGATATTGGATTGGGGCCCAAAAATCGTCGTTCAATTTAATGCATCCAAAACACAATCGTGTTCCTTGTCGCGAAAAAAATCATCAAACACTCATCCTTTGCTTATGAGTGGCCAGGTTTTGCAGAGCAGGGGACACATTTAACCTTGTGGGCATCACATTTGAGAATAACCTTAACTGGCATAAACACATTGTATCTATAGCCACCGCGGCTTCAAAAAGCTTGGATTTCTTTTCCGAGCCAAAAGTATTTTTCTCCTTCCAATTTATACACTTTGTATGTGTCCCAAATTCGACCCTCTCTGGAATATTGTTCTCATGTCTGGGGAATGGCATCCCCTACAACCCTCAGCATTCTTGATGCCATTCAAAGAAGGGCTGTTCGTCTTATTAATGATCCTTTACTTACTCAAAGACTTCCTTCTCTTGCTCATCGTCGAGCTGTGGGAGATCTATCGCTCTTCTATAGATACTTTTACGGCTTCTGCTCCGACGAATTGTCCAGTATAGTCCCTCCTCTTGCAGTTCCCAACAGAGAAACTCGTGGTGCCGCGCGTATGCATCCCCATACAGTTCAATTGGACAGGCCCCGAACTTCCCATTTCCTTCGTTCTTTTATCCCTAGAGTTTCTAGACTGTGGAACCTGCTGCCAGCGGAGGTCTTTCCTTCCCCCCAAATCTTCAAGTTTTTAAGTCCCGTGTTAACAAACTTCCTCTTACCTTGCTTAAGACACCCACGGTACGAAAAAGTGTGAATCCTTCCGAACATTATTTTAAAGACAAAAAATAAGAGATTTTCTTACCTGACAGGTTAACTTATTTTGCTATCTTTCAAAGTATTTTCGCAAAGATTCTTTTGAAGTATAAAGTACGTTTTTAACTTCCTCCACACAATCTAATATTAATTAAATCCATATTTGGTCCAAGAATTTCTAAACATAACACTTTTTTCCCGTGTAACAAGCATACACAATCACAACATGAATCACACACCTGTCAACAATAAACGAAACTGTTCTGTATTGCATTTGTTTATTAAGGAAGGCGTATTGCTGAGATATGCATACGTGCTGTCGAAGGTTGTAAAAATCGCGGTCGCGTCGTTGTTTTACCGACCCATCTGCGGAGTGCCTAAAACT
Organism: Listronotus bonariensis; assembly: GCA_014170235.1. Classification (NCBI taxonomy): domain Eukaryota; kingdom Metazoa; phylum Arthropoda; class Insecta; order Coleoptera; family Curculionidae; genus Listronotus; species Listronotus bonariensis. The sequence goes on from JACEGR010005162.1 coordinate 59,960, forward strand.
GAAGAAGAGGTATAGAAGGAACAGTTTAAAAATGTAAATTCGGTGCTCTTTGATAAGAAAAAAATCACAAAAACGTTTAAAGCAAATAAATCGGCATGCTTGTCTTCGCGGCCGCCTTTGCTATATTTCTTTTATTATATGCCGGTTGATGCAGCTGGTGATCGCACTATGGGATAGAAATTATTTTTTTGGTCAAAATTCTGAAAGTTAAAATGAGGTGTTTTTTACTGGAAAAATATTATAAATTATTACAAATGCTTTTGGGAACCTAAAACTTATTATATGTTATTATAAATTTACACCCCCCTTAACATTATTATTTTTTATTGTACAAAATAAACTAAAATGTCAGCTTGTTTGGTTAATTCCGTAGTATTCTAATCAGTAATCCGATGATTATTATCTCATATGATATACAGGGTACGACAATAGGTATGATTTTTTTAAATGGAATAACCTGAATATTATATTACCACCAAACAATCTTTTAAAATGCTTTAAAAAATACCAAATTTGATTGTGTCTATCTCCATTAGTTTCGGAAATATGACCATCCAAATCTGAAAAATAATTTTAAATTATTCTTAGAAGCGTAATAGAGATACATCTTCCCAACTTTTTTATTTTTTAACGTATAAAATAAATAAAAACACTGTTTTGTTGGGTAGATTCTGTAGAATCCATATCTTTTATCAGAATGCTTTTATCTTTTAGGATATACAGTGTAGGACAAAACATATTAAATTTTAAAATGGAAAACCTTGTAAATTATAAAAAAATCTTGTATCTGTCCTTACACTCAGAAGTAGCAAAAAGTAGGAAGGCAATTGTAAGTACAAAAACTGATAAAGAAAAAGGTTAAAAATCTTTGACAAAAGTAGTGAGACTTCGCCGGACTGCATCGGAAACATATTAAATTTTATAATGGAAAACCTTGTAAATTATAAAAAATCTTGTGTCTGTCCTTACACTCAGAAGTAGCAAAAAGTAGGAAGGCAATTGTAAGTACAAAAACTGATAAAGAAAAAGGTTAAAAAATCTTTGACAAAAGTAGTGAGACTTTGCCGGACTGCATCGGAAACACAAAAATAGCCCTTATTATTTAAACTCTTTTACTTTTTTAGTGAACAAGGCTAATAATAAACTAAGTAGATTAAATGTTGTATATTTATGTTTACTTAAAATACATTTTCAAATTTCCTATTACCCCAATAGAAGTCGTCATATCCTTTTATAATTTTGCGTACATGTAGTTTGGAGTATCTACTTTGACATACACAGCATGAGCCATTCAAATTTCAAAGTTGCTTTTTGGCCAAAATAATGGATTTCTATCCCATAGTGTATCGGCGCGTTGCTGTTAAGGATAGCGGCGCCTTTGTATAAAATAGTCTGATTGCAGGCGGCCTTTTTTATGTTTTTTGTATTATTTTCAAAGGGTACCGAATTTGCGCTTTTAAAATGTTTTTACTATATTTTATTGGTGTTTTTTCGTATACAGTCTGTTTACGAATGGGGTTTACAATAAGACAATTAACCAGAAATTTAATTTTTTCAAAAAGTTATTTTTCAAAAAAAAATTTGCAAAAAAAATAGGATCCACGAAGAGAAAATATTAATTTTGTATACAGGGTCGCAAAAACTTAAAAACATTACATACATGGTTGTAAATAAAAGTTGTAAGGCAATGGAGAGCAAGTTACTCTTGTCTATAATGCATAATTCGACAGGAGATATCTTTTTCACAAATACGTGCAGTGTGACATAGCGAACCTAAATACACTTGAGGCCCTCAATTACAAAGACCTTTATTATAGATAATTAAACCTTCCTATTTTTTTTTTGGTTCATTGTTCTTTTTTTTGTATCACTTACCTTTCAGGATTTATAAAATTATTACTTTTTATTTATTGACTTTGTTACCAATATATCTTCTAAAAACTGTTTAAGTAATAAATTCGTCGTTTTTAAGCTTTTAAATAGATACATTTTCTGCAACTTTTATTTAAACTTTTTTTCCTAAAACTAATATTTTTGAAGTTACAACGCGTTTAGTGTTGTAATACCAAGTAACAAGAAGTATAATAATAATAGAGTATGCATAGCGTACTACCTGACCAGTTGTTGGATGACGTATTCAGGCCCAGGTAGCGTTAACCGCCCATGCACAGGATTTTTGAAATTAACGCGTTAAAACGTTGAAAATATAAATTTTAGATAAAAAATTATTGAACAAAAAACATAGAAAATTTAAGTATCGATAATAGAGTTCTCTGTAATTTCGGGCCTCAAGTGCACGATTACAGAGATACAGACCCAAATGATTTTTTCACAAAATGGCCGCAGTTCCGTTTGCCTTATTTGTATGTATTTTGAGTTTTTGGGTTCATTACTTCATACTGCACCTATTTGTGAAAGAAAAACAACTCCTGCTGAATTTTGCAAGAAAAAAATCCTCTTTTTCATATATTAAATGGTTATTTTTGTACCAAGGGCGTAAAACAGCACTTTTACGCCCGCGGCTGGAAGTTGTTGCCCGAGCACCGTAAGGGCAACAATCAGCTGTGAGCGTAAAAGTGCTTTTACACCAGAGGTGCAAACAATATTTTTTGTACGACTGAAATTAATCTACAAACATTCTTTCTAGTTAGGAGAAAATTTTCCAGCTTTTAATGTTTCACATTGTAATCAGTATACTCTTGACATATGTTTAATTAAATAAATTGTTGTTTTACTATAAAAACTATGAGGCATTATTTAATTTTATTATTTTTTTATAAATTTATAAATGCGGACGTTTTTGATACTTTTTGTCCTAGGGCGTAAAAGTGCAATTTTAAACCCTCGAATGGGGGCGTAGAAATGTATTTTACGCCCGGTCGTACAAAATAGTTATTTACATTACAAGATGCGAAAGTTTACTTTTTGGTGTAAGGTGGTTTTTAAATGGCCGAGGCGAAGCCGAGGCTATTTAAAACCTCCGAACACTTGAAAGGCCTTTCGCATCGTGTAATGTATTATATTTTTTCTGCTACTGTTCTATGTATCGCATAATTTAATAATCATTAACATCATGTTTTAATAGAAATATCAGAGATTTTGAAATTTTACCTGATAAAAATTAATCCATAGCAACACATTTATTGTTGGCATTGTCTGTCATCAGCAGTCAGATATTGAATTATTGTTAATTTAGTATAAATCCATTCCCATTTTAAAATGTTAAATGAATATAAAAATGGCATCCAAAAGGCAGCTGACCCTTGCGTGTGCCTCACTTCTGCCAGACAAATCTAAAGAGAGGTACCATCAAACATATAAATCGTTTTCTGAATGGCTTGCTACAAAAATGTGGGGCGGATTGACGAGAATGTGATATTGGCGTATTTTCAAGAAAAATTCGAGTCTTTATCACCGCCAACCCTCTGGTCTGTATATTCCATGCTCAAGTTAACAATTACCGTAAACAAAAATCAAGATATTTCGGAGTTCAAGAAACTAGTTGCTTTTATTAAAAGGAAAAACGATGGTTATGAGGCAAAAAAGTCAAAAATTTTAAAAAAGAAGAAATAATAATGTTTTTACTTAACGCGCCTGATCAAAGTTACTTAGCGATGAAAGTAATAGCCATTATGGGAGTGGCTGGGGCATGCCGGACAGACGAAATATACAGAATGAAGCTAAGTGATGTAGAAATAAGAAACGACGTGGCTATAGTAAAAATAGTGGAGTCTAAAAATAAAGTTAAAAGAAACTTTGTAGTAACCAACGATGAAGGCTCAGTTCCTTATGTCAGATTTCTACAGGAATATATTAAGCTGAGACCAAGGAATGCTCTAGATGAGCGCTTATTGTATCGTTATGAAAGAGGTAAATGTGTTAATCAAGTAATTGGAAAGCACACTATTTCAAATGTACCTAAAGAAATTGCGAAGTTTTTGAAGCTTGAAGACATCAGTAGATACACTGGCCATTCTTTTAGAAGAACGTCAACTACGTTCCTTGCCAAAGCTTGGGATGTCGATATTTTGGACTTAAAAAGGCATGGAGGTTGAAATTCTACTTCTGTCGCGGATGGATATATTGCTGAATCCTATAGTGATAAGGTGGAAATTTCAAAGAAGATTTTACACGAAATTCTTACAAATATTTCCTCTAATGAAGTAACAGTGAAAAATATGAATATTAACGTAGTTAAAGGTGATAACGATACCCCAACAACAAATTTAAAAACTGTTAATACAAGTATTATTCCTCCAATTTCTTTTACTAATTGATCAAATTTGCACAATTACTTTTAATGTCAATACCTAACTTAGTTTTTAAAAATATTTTGTCATAAATTAGTCATTTTTTATAAATAAATCCTAATATTTCCCACAAACATATTTTCTTTTTTTTACTCTTACTTTTTGTCCAGGCGCTGAAAATATTACTTTCGTCTCTAGCAACGCTTAGCAACCAGGTAACACGAAGGTTCTCTTTCGTTATCATTCGCGTTGCTAGGACCACAAAGTTTTCTTATTTATACAGTAGTAGAAAAAGGTATTTTTATTTGTTTTAGAGTTGATACAGTAAAAACTGCTTTACCGATATTTTTTTAGGTCGTTGTAGATATTTTAACAAAATTCTAATTTTTTTAGAGCCTTTTAAAACACTGGATGGACGTTTTGGTTGTAAAATATGTCTAAAAACATACAAAAACAAACAACATTTTAGAAGACACATGTTATTAGATTGTGGAAAGTTAAAACCTTTTATTTGCTTAAGATGTGGAAAGCAATTTTCATTCAAGCATCATATGGAGAAACATTTTAGCTCAAACCACTGTAGAATTTAGAATTTGATAAAAAATTCTGTATTTAATAACTCAAAAATAAAGTTTTTCTTTAATTAGTAATTTATTAAGGTGTGATATTGGTATTTTTCCATGTTGATATTTTTGTAATTACGATTTTCTGAGGTTTTCGTCACCAACATGCCGTTTTTAATAAAGTAACTAATGGTGCCCATTCGCTGTAGATGGAATAAAGCTTAAATAACTAAAAATAGCTTATCAGTAGACTGGGTCAAAAAAACAAATATTTTTTTCTAACGGTACTGTAAAATTATTGTTCATGACGACGAAAGAAAAATATGTTAAAATTTCCAGTATTAACACTAAGAGCCGCACCATTAAATCAGTCACTCTTGAACCTAAGACCAATTTATATTCTTGAAGGAAATTAAATTCTTTACAAAAAGCTTCGTTAGTAAATTTCCGTTTTCTTGTAATTATTTTTTTTCATTCTGTCACTTCTGGATTTTTTAAGCTACTATAAATATTAATATCTTCATAAAACAAGTAATTATTTTAAGAAAAGTTATTACTTTAAAAAGGAGATTAAATTTGTTCCAAACTCAATAGAAATTTCAAAAATAAGTAACGCACTAATTTTTTCTGAAAAAATAATCCATACAAATTTGGTACCGACGCCACTGGTGATATTTTAAATATATATCGCACCAAAAATGTATTTTGTTGCTTAAAAAAATGTATAAAATGCCTACTAAATATGTATTTAAAAATCATGATAATTTTTTTTTATTTTAAATTTCAACACCCTGTATCACTGAAAGAAAACAATTTCGGCCATAAGTTTATAAAGAAAACATGGGCTTATTTTCGACGTAAAATATATCATTAAAATTTTGTTCATTAATTTCGAAACACCCTGTATTTACACATTTAAAAAAAACTGTTTATTAAAACTTTCATTTAAACCGTTATTTTTTAGAATATCCTTTAAAATGTCCAAACTGTGGCCATGGATACAAACATAAAGGTTCTTTATACAACCATCTTACTTGGGAATGTGGTGTCCAAGCAATGTTCGACTGCCACTACTGTGACAAAAGATGTAAAAGAAAAATGCACATTATCTACCATTTGGAAAGAAGACATAGCATAAGTCGAAACTGTATAGAATTTATAGATAGAACCACTTATAGAATTCGAGATCATAATGTTAATTTGTACTAATAAACCTAGAAACAAATGTGCCTGGCAATTTTATTCCTATTTTCCTATACTACTTTACGCAAGGTCGTACAGCAGTTTGTAGGAAAAAATATAATTATTGAAAATAACACAAAACGTTCATATAAATACGTGTTCGGAAATTCCACGTTCTCAAGACACAGGTTGCTAAACTTGTAAAGAAAAAAAGAGTTTCTTTTTAATATCCTTTACTTAATTTTGTTTTAATTTGACAATGTCTTTTATGGCTTTAAGAGGGCAATTTTTCACTTATCTATTGTCATTTAATGGTTCCAGTGGCGTCTCGAGCGGCAATTGAAGGAATATTTCTAGCAAAAAAAAATAGTACGCTACTGACTGTGTAAAAGTATGTAAAATTTTTATACTATTTAAGGAATATACAAACAAAAATACATCTTTAATGTTTATTAACTTTTTCGTATCTTGTTTGATTTAAGAGAAAAAATTAGGTTCATTTCCAATCCAACAAATTTTATTAAAAGTGTTTTAAGTTTTAAAGTTTTAAAAATTTTAACATTTAAGAACAAAGATTTGTAGACCTGCGTTTATATGAACTTTTATTATGTTACCAAAACTAAAATCTGCCATTAAAGTTTTTTAACAACATTTTGTAATTTCTTGTATATCGCTCTGTATATTACTGACTATAGTAATATTCTGGATTTCTTAGTTTTGGATCATGTGACCAATTTTCCAAAATTCTATTTTTAAAATTTAATACATTTTTGGTGCATTTGTCCTCTTTAAAGACCTATTCTGGGGCTTACAGTATTTGTCCTTCTTTGATTTTAAGATTATTAAATCAAAATTCAATTCTCAGTTTTTTTACACCTTTAAAGACAAATAATAGTAATAAGAGATTTTTATTAAAGCATACTGTAGTTTAATTTATTGTTATGATACCAACAAATTCACACTATTTGCAATTAAAACCAAGCAAGGTTGGCAACGTTGCGATTGCATGTAAGCCCCACCATCGAAAATTTTTAAACCCTTTTGACGCACTATGACATTTCTTAGTTAAATTTTGCTTTTTGGTTGTTGCACCCTGTAATTTCGTGTTTGCATACCAAGTGGTTTACAGAGGTATGCTGGACCATCAGCTTTACGTGACCTTAGAAAGACAATTTGAAAAAGTTAATAAGTAGAATTACCACACAGGGTCTTTTGCCTTCTGTGCGGTAAAGAGACTAAAAACCCATCGGTCACTTCTGGGAAGAGGTGGGTTTTTGTCTTCAAACGCTTAGTATTGCAGTGCCTTTTTTTGTTACTTATTGTTGCTTCTAGTGCATTTGTTTTTTTTATTTATATTGTAAGTTTTACACAATTTTACCAATTTTTTATATTTTACTAATATATTTTTTTTTGTAGACAAAAAATTTTTCGAAAGAGATTTTCCTTGGTACCGCTTAACCGCAAACGGTCGATACGGATGTCACAAATGCATTTCTTCATACAAGAACCTGAACAACCTCCGACGCCATCTTAGATTTGAGTGCAATAAGGAACCTGCTTTTGTTTGTAAGGTTTGCGACAGAAGATTTACTTATAAATACATTTTAGTCAGACATATGGCTACTCATATTGTGTAATGGTTTTGAAAATGGTTCTTTGAAGGTGGTAGAAAATGTTGTGTTTTCAATAATACTACTTATTGATTATTGAAATCAGTAAAAACAGTTGGAAATAGATACCATCCGAAACGCCGTGTATCAGTTAAAATTAAAAACAATAGTCCTTGAGCCAGCAATGAAATAGACTGTATGATAAGGACACTCTTAAACACCTTTTAAGGGGGTGTTTTTGACGAGTCTTCCACAAATATTCGTACCGCTATACAGTCTGTCCAAGACAAGGATCCTAAGCATGGGAAACTCAGTACCTATTGAAGATACAGCTTAGTTTAAATTAGGAAAAGTTGTGTTTTTAAAGCTTATTTATATGCCGTTTAGAAACTTTAAAACATTTTATAGCCTGCTAAGATATTTGGCAAAAACGTAAATTTGACTATATCGATTTTATTTTTTTCTCACTTTATTTGAAGAGATATGAAAAACCTAATAATACTTTTTTATTGGCACTTTTTAGTTACTACATGATGGTATTTTTAGATTTTATATCCGACGTTTCGTTTTCAAGAAACCATCATCAACTTGATTTTTTTATATGGCGCTAAAAAAAGTACACCCTGTGTCTGATCCCATTTTTTATTACAAATTCAACGATGTAACACATGCCATGCCATTTAATTTATTTAAAAAATATGGTCCGACGAAATTATGGTTCCTAATCATGGTATCTTCAACCGCCGCAATAGGCATTACTAGGCTCAACAAAATCCGCGAGTTAAGAAAATATTAAAATATCAAGAACGTTTTGGGTTTGATATGTGGTGTGGAATTTAGGAACTAAAATACTAGGTCCAATAATTTACCATAATTCATTAACTTCAGAAATGATACCTTCATTTATTTTTGCAGCACACACAAATGTAGCACGTTAGCATGTCAAACTTATCTTCATGGCTATAATGGCCATCCTGCATATTCCGACCGTATTAATACAATAAGATTTTAGCTATTCACCAATAAACAATAATAGAGACAACAGTAACAATAAGAACAATTACTCTAAAAACAACAACTTGACAAACAGGGTAATAACGATAATTACTATTTTATCATGATATTAAATTATGTTACAGACACGGTAACAGGTATTAACGTCAAAGCATTTGTTTGCAAGGCCTACTTAAAAATACCTTAATGCAAATGTAATTTTACCTTTAACTAAAATTTAAAATATGACATGTGATACATCGTTGAATTTGTAATAAAAATGAGATCAGATACGTTGATGATGGTTTCTTGAAAACGAAACGTCGGATATAAAATCTAAAAATACCATCATGTAGTAGCTGAAAAGTGCCAATGAAAAGTGTTATTAGTTTTTCCATATCCCTTTAAATAAAGCCAGAAAAAATAAATAAAATCGATATAGTCAAATTTTCGTTTTTGCCAAATATCTCAGCAGGCTATGAAAATTTTCAAGTTTCTAAACGGCATATAAATAACCTTCAAAAACACAACTCTTTTCCTAATTTAACCTAAGCTGTATCTACAATAGGTACCGAGATTCCCATGCTTAGGATCCTTATCTTGGACACACTGTATATGGTAGCGGTAGAGGTATAACCCAGCCTGTCAAATGTTTCTGGGTGTCGGATTGGGCGAATGCGTTACTTTTTGTCGGACAGGTTTACCATAATGTTTTACATACAATTCTTAAACTTTGTGCCAAAAATGGCAAGGGTTACAGTCTAGGCGGGTTTCGTAACTGTAACCCTTACAATTTTTGCACAATGTTTAAAAATTTGCCTGTTTAACCTTGTGGTAAACTTGTCCGGCAAAAAAGTGACTGTGCGTCCAGTTCGATACCAAAAAAAAATGTCATTGGCTGGGTTAAAGCGCCGCGTTGCTTCCATATATAGCGGTATACATATTTATGATGTATTTGTTAAAAGAAACCCCCTTAAAAGGTTTGAAAAGTGTTCTTATCATGTAATCCATTTCATTTTTGGCCCAGCAACTATAATGAAAGTTCAAGAAAGTAGTATTAGTAAAACGTTTGGAAAAATGTTTCGATGTTTACCTGATGATGGTTGTAGATGCTGCTACCAGTTGAAACGTTGTGAATGTAAAAAGTAACTTAAATAAATGTTTAAAATACACCTAGAAATTTTAAGTAATAGCAATAAAGTATAAAAATTGGTGTGTCATAATTTTTATAGTTGTGTACTTTTTTTTGTTTTTAATATTTTTAGTGCCATTATTTTTTTTGTGATTGAGAGTGCCATGTTTTATTTGTTAACTAAAATTTAAAACTAAATGTCTACCTTTATCTACATACCAAAGAGTGAATTAGGATAAGAATGTTGACCAAAAAATTGTAATAAAGGTGTTTTATAGTTATTTTTTTCTGTAATTTAAAACATAATGAATTGTTTTTTTTTAAGTTCAAACAAACTTAGCCTTGAAAGGTTAAGATTAAACATCTCGTGTACAGAATACTTTTAGTGTCTGTCAAACACGTATTTAAAGTTTTATTAAAACAAGATTAACTGTAACTAATAAAAAAAAATAAAAAATTTCAAATATTTAGATGGTTTACTTTTTTTACCAATTTACACTTGTAAGCAAAAAATTGAGGTCACTTTAAATTTATAAAATTTTGATTTTATTCAATTTCTGTTATAAATTTATTTTTAAAACTTAAATTTTGTTCTCTGTTTTTTTGTTCTGTTCTAATAAAACAAGAAATTTACATTTAAAGTGAAATTCATATTGTTGTATGGTAACTAAATATATTAATTAAAATATTTATTGATTAATTACATGTAATATTTTTTCTTGCATTATTGACTGCTCCAAGTCGATGTGACATACAGTCAATTAATTGAAGGATCACATTTTTGTCTTTTTGTGTTGTTCCACCTTGCATTAGCAACTATCTCAGCTACTGGGCAGTTTTTGGAGCTGGTGTATGTCTTCGCACACGTATGACAGATGACATATCTTAAAAACAAGTGATTCAACGTATATTAGAGCAATAATTTTGCGGTAAGAAAAATAATCTTTCTTTTTAGACAGTTAACATCAGTTAACATTTTTTTTTATCTGTGTGACATCTCACGAAGGCCTATTACCTAAACACCAGTGTATCGTGAGTGCCAGGTTATTGGATGTTTACCCCATTTTTTACCCAATTCCCGTTGTTTTACGGTAAGATTTAAGGTCTGGCCACACATAACCGCACCAAAGCCGCAATGAGCCCGAATTTACAGATGATAGAAGAAAGTGAGGTAGATTAATTCGGAAAAATTCAGAAGCACTTTTTATGTCCTGAAAAATATAAAAAGCATTTTGTCAAGCTAAGTCTATTGTTTAATGTATGTATATCTTCTTGTTTTAATAAAACAAATTTTTCTGCTTATATCTGTTCCTTTTTATCTAAACTTTGACTGTAGAATAGATAAACTGTTTACCTTATTTGTGAAGGTTTATTTTACGATCAGATGTAATTTTAAAGCGTAGTATATCAGACTCATATTACCGCAACTTTATTAAATACAAAACTTTTTGCACCGCATCCCACTACATTTTACCAGCGAGACGCACGGCTTGTGGCTCGTTGCGGTTATGTATGGCCAGACCTTTATTCCCACCGTTGTTACCATACTGAAAAGCACCATTAAAACCGGTATCTATTTTTACCGGAAGTTGGAGTAAGATAACAGGAAGATTTTTTTGTTTATTGTTATGACAGAAAGGAATTATTTCCTTTTCTTCTTATAACAATTAATTGTTTTACAAATATATGCCTGGAAAATTACGGGTTTAAAATGTTTATTTTTTTCACTAGTGTATTATTGGTGCAATTGATAAGTCATTTATTCAACTTAATAAATATGAATTTAATTTTAATTTTTAAAGGATTTATTTTATTATTTGACAGAAAAATGAATTACCTAAAAGGTTTTGCTTAGGCATCATTGTAAATGACCACAGTTTGAGGAACTGTGGTCATCGGAGACAAAGATAATGCATACCAGGGCAATGCTTAAGGGTCCCTCTCAGGACCTTGCATCCAGATTACTGGGCATGAGTAGACCTCAGCTGAGGACTATTACAGGCCTGGTATCTGGACACTGGTATACTAAAAAGCACCTAGCCAGATTGGGTCTGGTAGCAGATTACATCTGCAGGTGGTGCGGAAATGGGGATGAAACCCCTTTTCACGTGATTATGGAATGTAGGGGTCTAGAGGGTCCACGAGAGGACATATTTGGAACCTACAAAATTGAATCCGAATCACTAAACCTTGCGGGACTGGACCTAGGACGAATGCTACAGTTGGCACATAGCACCGACCTGGACAAAGTACCGACACTCTAAAGGATATCCCCCTGTAAATGGGATCTGCGTACAATGGCCAGCGCTGGCTGAGTGCGCAGCAAATATCTTAATTAAAAAAAAAAAACATTGTTAATTTATTAATTATGCAAATTCTTTTTCCATTATTACCGTAGCTGTAGTGGTAACCTTATAAGCTCCTCTAAACCGACGTATTGAAGTAGTGGCGACTATGTAATTACAAAATAAGTATTATACATTAAAATATTGTTACTTTTAGGATATAACCTCGGCTGTGGACTCTGCGGTAAAGCCTACAAGACAAAAAAGCATCTAATGGAGCACTTAAGATATGATTGTAATCAAGAGCCGAAATTTACATGTAGTAACTGCAACAAAAATTCAAAAGAAAATTCAATTTTAAAAGACATGTATCTATTTGTAAATAGATAGTTTTTGAAAATGTTGAAATAATTCCTAAATAAATTACAAAGATATTTTTATTTATTTTATATTTAAAATTATATACCGAGTTTCCGTAAAGGTGGTTCGCACCAGTATTAAAAATTTAAACAGATTACCTATATGAATATCATAATTATTTAGTTTATATAAAGCTCATTATTCTTTTGCTGATAAAGTTTTTAAATATTTACTATTTTAAAAACCTACTTTTTTATTTTAAATAAACATTTTATTTTATTTATTTATTTTTTTGATAAATTAAAAACTTATTTTTATAAGTTTTAAAACATGTTAAAATTACTAAATGGATTTCAAAATTACCCTGTATGTCAGTGCAATAAATATCTTATTTTTCAACAATTAAAGTGAATTTAATTTTTATTTTAGGGGTCCTAATCAATTAATATTTTTGTGGTGTTAGTATCGAAAATATACCAGTTTTGCTACCCGGATTGTTAAATAAATGTGTATAATACAACAAAATATTGTAGTTTTAGAATACAGCTGTAAAGTTTGCGATAGATCCTACCAGAGAAAACAACATTTAGTTGTGCATTTAAAATTTGATTGCAATTAAGATCCGAAATTTTTATGTAATACTTGCCGCAGAAAGTTTAAAAGAAAAAATAATCTTCGAAGACATGCCGTTAGTTGTAAAAGAAATTATCTTGAAAAATTTAAAATATCTTATTTCTAAATCACGAACCTTTAATAAGGCGATTTCATAGGATAAAATAATGGTACAGGTCCATAATTTTGTTTTCAAAATGTCATTGGTTTACGGGTTACCACCCTTTAAAGTTCAATTTTTTAATGTTTGTTTTTTGTCAAATTGTTTGCTTAAGACAAAAGCAATATAACCCATTTTTAAAGTACAGACTTATTTCACTGCGATTTAATATTTAGGTACTTATGCACATTAATTGTGCGTCGCTAGAGGGCTCTACTCTATATACTAGACTGGGCCAAAAAATCGACTTTTATTTTTTTGAAAAATATATCGAAAATATTGTTTGGGGTAACAAAAAGAAGAAATTGTGAAAATTTGAGTCCCTAATATTAACATTTGAAGGTCCCTCTTCTGTAATTCAGATTTTTTATTTGTATTTTCATTTTTGCATCAATGCTCCCTAACTATCAAGTTAAAAAAATTATGTGAACCTAAAATCTTTAGAGAATTACATTGCCTACAAAAAACGTTTTATTAAAAATTTCCGCTAGACGAATCGTTTTCGAAAAATCAAGCTTTAAATATTGATATAGTTTTAAGATTTACCTTTTTTATTTTGGAATTTTGTAACTAACAAAGAAATAAATATATTAAAAAAACATATCTTCTTAAAGGGAATTTAATGCTTTTAAAAAAGGTCTCTTATTGTTTACAAATAAAATCGTTTTTTCAAAATTATTCACAGTTTAGGTTAAAGGAAAAAATAACTTACTGTTTTCTTCATTTTTAAACCAAGTTGTTTTAACTAATTGGAACAAATTGATATGTTACATTATCTAAAATCACAGTTTTATTAAATTTTATCGCTTAGAATATCCAATTTTCATATTATATCCAAACCTACTCTAGGTTAATAGCTATTTGTTATACGAAAACGTAGATTTACTGTCTTAGAGTAAGTAAATCTACGTTTTCGTATAACAAATAGCTTTAGGTTTGTATACAATATGAAATTTGGATATTTTAAGCAATACAATTAATAAAACTATGATTTTCGGTGATATAACATATCAATTTTTTCGATCAGTAAAAATCTTGGTTTAAAAATGAAGAAAACAGTAAGTTAGTTTTTTCTTTAACTTAAATTGTGAATACCTTTAAAAAAACGATTTTTGTTAAAAACTGTAAGAGACCTTTTTGTAGAGCATTTAATTAAGACGTTTTTTGTAGGTAGTTTAATTCTCTGAAGGTTATATGTGTAGATAATTTTTTTAACCCTATAGTTAGGGAGCTTTGGAGCAAAAATAAAAATACAGATAAAAAATCTAAATTAAAGGAGAAGGACCTCTAAACATTAATATTAAGTGCTCAAATTTTCACGATTTTTTTCCTTTTGTCACCGCAAACAATAGTTGCTATATATTTTTCAAAAAAAAATTGCTTTTTCAGTTTGAGCGCTAAGAACTTAAAAACAATTACAGTTATCATAATGCGATTTGTGTAGAAAGCCTTGGATTTTTAGAAAGAATTTAACTTATCGTCATTTGGCTGTGATTCTCCGTTAACACAAAAACAAGTTCCCCGTATTTTTGATACAGGACAACTTTGTTATTTTAAGTGGAACCCCGTGTATATTTTTTACCACCTTAAAATTTAATCTTTCTCCCTTAAAGAAGTGTACCATAAGTAATGGTTATTGTGAAAAATAATGGATTTATTAATTTTAAAAAATTGACTGCACAGCAATTACCACTATCTCCAATTTTAATGAATAAATAAATATCATACATTTAAATAATGTTGTTTTTAGAATACAACCTCAGCTGTGACGTATGCGGAAAATCCTACAAGAGAAAACAACATCTAGTCGAGCATATAAGATTTGATTGCAATCAAGATCCGAAATTTCCATGTAATACTTGTAACAGAAAGTTCAAAAGAAAATACAATTTTCAAAGACATGCTCTCACTTGCAAAGGCAATGGTCTTGAAAATATTAAAATATCTCTTCACTAAATCACGAAATTTACGGTGGTATTTCTTACGTAATAAAGTTATGGTAGTTTTCTCTCTCTCTCTCTATCTATCTATTTTTCTTGGTTTTGGTCCCTTCAGGTCCAATCCACCACTCTCCCCTTTCCGGACTATGCTTTCCAGGGCTTCGTCGGCGGAAAATCTGGATAATCGAGCTCGTAGCTCCCAGAAATTCCAAAAGAAAACAAACAATTCAACAATCGATGCAATGCATAAATTGTCGGCTGTCAAACCAAGATCTGCTACTGGTGTTACGTATAACCTTCACTTTCACTACTGACAGTTCTCATGGCACGCCCATCTATTTCCCGCCATTTGAGAAATACCTTGTGTTCACCACCAAACAGGATACCATCAGCTTATAGGAATCTTCGCTCACAGCGCTTAGATCCAGAAGAAAGATGCCGTCAATTTAGCGTGAATCTTTCCTTGATCCCCGAAGGTAAAAAACGTTCGTACGACACCTCTAGCCGCCACGCCGGGAAGAACTTTGTAATCCTCTACGCACGTCCGCACTGTCCGGAGGTCAAACAAAGAGTCTCTATGGTAGTTTTATACACATTTTTTGTGAAGTGTCATTGGTTTTCGGTTTACAACCTCCAAATTTTAAATTTCTTGTTTTTCAAATTGTGTTCGTAAGCAAAAACTGATCTGACTCATATTAAAAGCATGGACTCGGAAGTCGATTTCGCTCCATCGTTTAAGTAATAATTCACATTGATTGTGGGGCGCTAGAGGGCTCTTTACCTGTGGTAAAAATTGTTTTTAACCGTCTTAAAAAAAAGGAGGAGGTTATATGTTCGAAACCATAAACATGTTTTTTTTATGTATGTACACCGTCAATTGTGGACAGGTTTATTTTTTGTTATTCGCAAAAAGTGCACATTTACCCAGTCAGGATCGCGAAAGACAAAGACACTAGACCTATTTTTTCATGCAAAGCTGCCTTTAGTAGATATATGTTACCTATTATACTAGATATTTAAACAATCAAGGTAACATGCTGTCAATATATTTTTATTTTGTTCGGCTGATAGTTCATATCTTTTTTATATTGTGTAATCACTGCATGTATTTTATTTTTGCGAATAAGGTGTTTTCGTGTGTACAACACCTATAACTTTACTTATAACTGTTAGGGGTAGCATTGCCGTTCTATGCAGAAGAGTTTACGTGAGAGAAAAAGGTACTAGTACTGTTATTTTAGTGGATGGTCACTGATTAAATGTTAATAGAAAAACTAAAAAGTGCTAAAATAAATATTTAAGAAAAATGTAAACCGACTTCAAAAATAAATAAACTAAAAATTTAGGCAATAATGAATTGAAAAAATATTAGAAAATTAGTCGGGTAATGACATTTCGCTAAACTACAAGATTAGCTATCATAATATATCAGTAAATACACAAAAGATTTCGCATGTCTTCATTTTTCTATTTTTTTCATTTTTTTTTAAATTTTAAGTGAGTTTTATTTACCTTTTTAAAGTTGGTTATTTTTTTTTAATAAAAATTTATTTTGTAAGGACATACTAACTAATTTATTTTGAAACAATAAATAAATTTAAATTATTAAACAAGTATCATACATTAAAATGTTGTTGTTTTTAGAATACGTAAGCTGTGGAGTTTGTGGTAAAGTCTACAAGAGAAAAACATCTAGTCGCGCATATGAGATATGAGTGTAATCAAGCTCCGAGATTTTCATGTAATACCTGCAGCAGAAAGTTTAAAAGAAAATTTTGTTTTCAAAGACATACTCTTACCTGTAAAGGAAACTAAACTACACGGAT